>BHFT01028489.1:0-26596 GCA_004320025.1 Laticauda laticaudata
AACAGCTTCTATCCCAGGGCAGTAGCTCTTTTGAATTCTGCTGTATAGTGCAGTGTTGGTGTAGTGTTGGGGGTTTCTGGTTCAATGTGTGAAGGGTGAAGGATGTATGTTTGTGTTTATTTTCATGGTCATGGTCATGATGCGCACTGAAGATGGTATTTGATTTCGCTGTGCGAGGTGCAATGACAATATTGTAAAGTAAAGTAAACTAAATGTATTTCTATTCAGAATATTAAAAAAGGCCAATATAATCCAAAAAGAAATCTATAAAACACAATGTAATTCAAACAATGTAAATATTACTCAATCTTAAATCTAATTTTATAAATTAAATTAACAATAAATATTCTAAATATATCAACAAAATGGGAACTTAGTAATAGGTAAGAAAACTACAAACAAACGTACAGGATTTTCAGGAACATTTTTTTAAAAAATTTGTAAATCTAAGATGATGTCACCATATCTTTCAGGACATGAGAACTTCAAAGTATTCAAATCTGAAAGTGCAGGAGTATAGAGATTGTATTATACTACACTGGCTCTAAAAGGATGTTGGCTATAATTTGTAATTTAGACAACAATGTTCTTTGTGATGTTTGATTTGTAACAGTATCATTCCTATTCATTGTCAGGCTTGCACTCTCTAAATATGTTTATAGATTTGTAAGCCTTTCCCACAGAGGATCATTCACTAGTAGCTCTTTTTCTTTGCAGTGGTTGTTGAAGCATAGAGGCCCCCAAGGTTATGCAGGACTAAATCTGAATTCTATCCCTTTCCAACTGAGGCCAGTCAGAAAAGCAATGACCCAATCAGCCTCTTACTTAAAATGTTATCTATCACTAACATCCGTGACAAAAGTCAACCACATGCCAGATGGCAGCAGTTGCTGGGATCTTCTCTGTTAAACCAACATAATTGCTTGGGGTAGAAATCACAAAAGGAAAGGAGAGAAGGGGAGAGGGGGAGATTCAACTTAAAAGGGTAGGCTAAAAGCACGAAAGCAAGTTCTACACGATCTGTCATCTCTAGTTAGATAAAATAAGATTTGCTATTAGAATGTAACAATATACAGGGCCTAGTGGCCATCCTAATTTGAAAGCTCCTGAAGTCCCCAGCAGACTTGATAAACAAAATCAAAGCAGACATTTTCTGAATGTTATTCTTAAGTTCCCACAATTCTTCATTATTCGTGACCAACCATTTATGGATACCCTTTTCCATGTGAAAGGGACATTAAGTCATTTAGGGAAACACTTCCATTACTCAATAAATTTCCCTATGTAGAACCATCCAGAGCCATCCAACCATCACTGTGCCAAAATAACAGTAATAAATGCAGCCTCTGTATTATTTGTTGCAAAGTAATATGGTTAATTTACTGTATTAATTTGTTTCTCAGTTGCAGAGCTGAGAAAATACAATTAACAAGAATCTGCCTTTTTGTTATTTTTCACATTGAGAAAAAAAGAGTATGGATTACAACACTGGAAAAAAAGAGAGAGAATATTTAACTGTGGGCTTCTGCGTCGGCAGAGCCAAGCAACTGGAGCCGCTGTAGTGCTCTGACAGCACTCCAATTCCTCTCTATTCTGGCAGCAGCTTTTTTTTATAACAGTGAACAGAAAGGACAGCTTCAGCGTCAGCAAAGCCAAGTGTATTAGGACCACAGTAGCCCTGTGATCGGGCTACAATTTCCAATATGACCCAAAAGTTTGTTGACTGGAGAATCTCAGTGTTTCTGCCAAAAGATGAGAGCCAATTTTTTTTTTTTTGCCACGTCCCTTTAGGGCCAGACTGAGTTGTGAACTGGGAAAATGACAGTTGACAGAGGGGCATGGTAAAAAAAAATGAAGGACTCAATCTCTGGACAGAAAGGCATGTATCTACCTATGTGTGGATTCTCCAATTGACGTGCTGGAGAATACATTAGCAATAGCACTTAGACTTATATACCACTTCACAGTGCTTTACCGCCCTCTCTAAGCAGTTTACAGAATCAGCATATTGCCCCCAACAATCTGGGTCCTCATTTTACTGACCTCAGAAGGATGAGTCAACCTTGAGCCAGTGAGACCCGAACTGCCAAACTGCTGGCAGCCAGTGATCAGCAGAAGTAGCCTGCAGTACTGCATTCTAACCACTGTTCTTAATGCTGCTCTTAATACAAATGGAATATGCAGTATTTATTATTATAAAAAAGGAACACATTGTGAAACAGCAATGATATAAACCATAAAGAGGACTCAGTCACAGGCAGGAAGCAAATAATAAGGTCACCCATACTGACTGTTTAAAAATGTATACAGTGTGCATTTAGGAAAGTTGTGTTATAATAGGCTGTGTGTGTTTCTTCAAGTGAATTAGTATAGGCTCTTCTGCTAATTTATTCTCCAGAGAACCTCTGTAAACCAGAAAAGCCCATAGAGTCTGGGCACAGAAAGAATTACACAGGCCAAGGCAGCTATTGTACTCTCATTCCAAGTGGTGCCGAAGGCCTCGATTAAACCATGATCTGAGACTCAAGTTCTCTCTGAAACCCAATCAGATTCATTCGCTGATTTGCATAACCTGAATAGATTCAGCATCCGAGGCAGAGAGGAGCGATAGTAAACTTTGCAGGGAATAATCCATCCATGAGAAATGACCGGTATTACTAGTTCTCAACTCCAGATTTTATTTCCACTGCCCTGAGTAAAAACCCAAATCTAACCAGAGACCTGTCTGCCTTGTGAGTCAGGTTCTCAATAAGATGGGTAAGATTCCATCTTCAAGTCCTCAGACTGGAATCAGATGCAAAAGAATGATTGAGGAAAACAGACAAGGAATTGCAAAGAAAGGAATTTTCAACCCTGAAATATTTTTCAAAATTAGAAATTGTGCTATTATAAAAGTCAGTTCACGTGTAGATATAATTCTCTTTTTCTGCATAAAGCCATTGTAGGTCCACAACTTAATTAAGAAATCACCTGCTTTTGTTGTCGCTGTTCTTAAAACATTCAGGAAAAAAAATCCACATGCATTGCTAATCTTCTTGATCTATCTCCTGTTCCTATCAGCCTGGATTTGTTTATGCATCCCAGATGATAGCCAGCCTGCTGCCACCATCCCCATTTTGTGTCATCTTGAGTCCTTAAGTTAATTTGGTGTATAACTAATACTAGTTTAGGTTTAGGTAAGTAGATTGTCACCTAGAGAATGAACATGTATGAAGTACCACTATCATACCTTCCCTACATTGTTCTACCTTTTTTCACTAAGAGAGAATTGTCAGAGCCTTTCTGCATATTGGGGCAGCATTACAATTTACAAGACTTCACCTATTTGAAGAGAGGGGAAGAAGATTGATAGAAAAGGCAATCTCTCAAATGGACTTAGATGTGAAAAGCTCATTTTTAGCATAGTAAACATAAAAATCTGAAAAGTTCTATGGGAATAGTTTGACATTATCATAGTTGCAAACATCAGTTCAGAGCAGAGAAGCTGCTACAAAGGTGAACACCAAGAAAATCTTCCTTACAACTTTTATCTATTGTGCATAAAATTTTATATAGACAAAGAAAATAATATTGCAGGTATCTTGCAGAATCTGGCTATAAACTGCATTTATAGCTATACTGTTATCAAAAACACTCCTTCCAGTGTTTCAGAAAATCATATGAAAAATTAATGTGTCTCTTTTAAGCTCATTTGAAATGATCCATCATGATTTTTTTTAGCTTGCTTTCACTTCTATGTGTTTTGTTTATATAATCTGCATTGAGATCAGAATAGCACAACAATTATCATTAATTTCAGAAAGATGGTTAAACAAAACAATTTATGTGAAATGCTCTATCACAGAAGCTGTTTTTTGGGTTATATTTATTGTGAAATGTACAGTTATTCTCAGCTGCTATTTTTGTGTTTCTAATTATCGGTTATTTTGTTTTTATTTTGTCATGTATATGACATGGGAAGCCATATAAATGTATTAAATAAACAAATCCGTAATATTGGCTTTACCGTTAACTAGATTATTTATAATGATACCACATACTTGAGTAGCAAGATTTTTGTGTGGGTTAGTTTGGCTACACTTAGTCTATCCATGAAGCAACTTTACTTGAACTCTGGCCAACCTGGAAAAATTATAGGTTTGTTGACTAGTAAAATTTCACGAAGGTAGTTCTAAATTATGAACTGCCCAGAGTAATTTGTTGAGATTGCCGCTATAGATATCAAATCAAATCAAATCAAATCAAATCAAATAAATAAATAAATAATTCAAAGCTAATCAGGCTGCCTTGCTTGTGCCACACTGTAAATACTTTAAATGAGAAACTTAGGAAAACAAAGCTATATATTCATGAGTAAGCAAATCTTTGGGATAGTCTATGCTGACTATAGGTAAAGTTTACATGATTGTGTCTTCGATCAAAAATATTCCCTAAACATTGAAAACTCAGGTGTCAGTAACAATGTGATCTAGACAAATAGTATCTGCAATCTCAGGGTGGGGAGGTATGCAGGGTTCTCTCTTCCCCCTCATTCCCCCTGTGGAGGACCATTTGATCCTGAAAATTTTTAATTTTCTGAAATGATATGGTCTGGATACAAGTTTACCAGCTCAGCCGGAAAAAGTAGGCCAAAGATGCTTGAGATCATGGCTGATCCTAGCCCTGAAGGTTGGCACTTGTTAAATTACATGAAATTGCTTAGAAATGGAAGGATGCAGGAAGGAACCAACTAGCAATCAGGGATTCTCATTAAGGGCTGAGTCAATTTACAGAACAGTGAAACAACAGTTTTCTTTTATAGTATAATGAAAGAAGGGAGAGGCATGCACAGTTAATTCAGCGTGCCATCTGGTGCAATTCTGTTCTAAAGCAACAGAACTAGACCACCCATTAGTCAGCCAGACCAAGCACCAACCAAGAACAATACTTTCAATAGTTGTTTTAGTGACCTAAATAAGGCAGTCCAAATTATTCTTAAAAGTGTAACTTAAACACACTATGCCAAAGAGATCTGACAGAAACCTGTTTATTTGTTCTCTTTCTACTTTCTTTCTCTATGCACTTTTGAGCCTTCACCCAAGTTATCAAATTGAGGTTTCAGCAGTGAATATTGAGCAGACAATTATTACCATTATCCTCAAATATTAAGGGAAATCAGAAAGGTTAAGTAAAAGAGGCTTATCTACAAGCAAATGGAGAAAATCTTAGATTATGCTCTTGGTCTTTGCAGAAAACCCATTCTTGGAATCTGATTCATGTGGGAACAGCTGGTCCAGCAAATCTTTATTTTTAATCACAACATGTACAAATGTAGAGATCCCATGACAATGGAAAGAGACAGCTTATTTTTGGAATTGAAAGAAGAGTTTACATTTAAAATACTCAGCATCCCAAAGCTTAATCAAGTTACCCTGCTTCTGGAAGTCATAGATTAATGATGCTATGCATAAAGCAATGAAGGATGTGTGTCTAGATGCATGTGCAAATGAGTGCAAGCATGTGCTAAAGACACACCTGCTTTACCAAGATGTATAGGCTTTCACATGTTGCACATTGGGATTCACTCTTTTTTTTTTCATGTATGCTGGTTTGATTTTTATTTTCTAGTTGATGTTAAGGTATTTTTTTCACCTTTTTTCAGGCTAATCATGCAATCAGTGATGGACATCCAATTATTTTTTCACCTACTTGGCATAACTGGTTCATGGGGGGGCGGAATCAGATTTCCTTGATTTGGTCTTCTCATTTTCAAACATTTGGAAAACTGAGGACAAAAGAAAACATTATTCTATTTTGTACTTTATAAACCTCATGTCAAAAGATTCGGCTTTAAAAGAAAAATAAATCACCAGGGAAGAAGGGAGGATGGCATTTCCCTTCCACACTAAAAATAGGACTTGGTTGCATTTCTATTTATGTCTTCAAAGGAAGAACATTAACTGGTCAGACCAGTTCTATTTAAAAAAGAAAAGAAAACAAAGAAAAATCCATCAAAAATGTAGCAGAGCATTAGTTTTATTAGAAAAAGAAACAAGCAGCTATCAAAGACAGTTTGGAGCTGCTGGCCAAATCTATTCTGTCTGTGACACACGTCTTGCCCTAAATAGGCAGCAGCCCTTCTTTGCAAGTGGATAGAGCTGTTTTGCTGCTCTAAGGAAGGGCCAAATTTACAGTGATGGTAATGAGCGTCTGTGGGGGCGTTCAAAAAATTCAAGATGACAGCTATGACTGTGAGATCAAAGGTCTTTCCTTTTTCATGGGTTATAACTTATGAAAAAAAAGGGTGGGGTTTTGATCACAAAGTCACAACCATTATAAACTCACTAAAGGACACAAGCCACTTTCTCATGCATAAAGAAAAAGGCAAATTTTAATCTGCCAACGTTTTTACTGAATTCCTTCTGGAATAATTTATCACTGGGCTTCAATACCACTCTATACCACTATCATGAAATGAATGCCTAAATGGGAAGGTTGCTGTTTCTATATATTATACCTAGGAGCTCACTTTTCTCTTAAGACTATCCCTCTCATGGCCATTCCTATCTTTAGGAAAAGTAAAACAGTTGCTTTAAGCTGAACATTTAGGAATTACAAAATTATTTGATATTTATTTCCTATTTTAGCTGTCTCTTGCATTGTGGCTAAATTTTTCCTGCAAGGAATCAAGAAAGATACTTATGAATTCTTCTGCTTTGTGTAACAAAACAGTTAACCTAGTTGAGCTACCATGTATATTTACATAGGTGAATGGTTTGAAGTTTGTCATTATCCTGCCTAAAGTGGCAAAATGTCTGAACTATCCTCATCCTTACTTCTACTTAAACTGGAGAAACCTGGAGCTTAGCCTCGGGGAGTCCTCTTGTGTGGAAGCTGAAGGGGGGGTGTCGGATGCCCAAACCAAAAGAGTGCCGAGGAGGACTGGCTCCTAATAACCAGGCCTCCACACAAGAGGACTCCCCAAGAGATGTCAGAGTGTGTCTTCTGACCCTCCGGTGCTCACCCGCAACTCTCTGTGCTCCTCCAGGCCTGGCATGCTGAGTGGGGGGAGCAGCCCTGATGCCTCTGCTGCCCCCCCCCCCCCCCCNCCCCCCCCCCCCCCCATGGCACCAGACATCGCTGCCTGGAGAAGGCACAGGAAAAGAAAGCGAGCAGAAACATAGCTCTCACTGGGGTGAAAGAGCTGAGATCAGGGAAGACCAGTGGTGGGATTCAAATTTTTTCACTACCAGTTCTGTGGGTGTGGCTTGGTGAGTGTGGCAGGGGAAGGATACTGCAAAATCTCCAGTCAGAGATGGTATTTGCTGATTCTCTGAACTACCCAAAATTTCCACTACTGATTCTCCAGAACTGGTCAGAACCTGCTGAATACCACCTCTGGGGAAGACACAGGCAACAGAACAGGGCACTTTTCAAAGGTGGCAGCTTGTGTCTTTTGTTGCCTGTGCCTTCCTTGATCTCAGCTCTTTCGCCCCAGCAAGAGCTGTTTCTGCTCGTTTTCCTGTGCTCGTTTTCCTGTGCAGCAGCGATGACTGGGGTCGTGGGGGGCGGGCAGCAGAGCAGAACGCCAAGAGGGACAAGAAAATTGATGATGACACCCCCCCCCCGCATTCCGGACCTCTGAACTGGATGGTGAGTGCAGACTTGCCCACTCTGCCCCCTCCCACCACCAGCAGCTGGTACTTTTCCTGCCCTGGGCCATGCCTACAGCCTGCAGCCATTGAGGAAGAGCCCAGGCCAGGAGAGGCAAGGTGGAAGGTGCTGGAGTGCCACTCCATAGCCCCTTCAGCGTGCCTGTGGCACTAGCCCCCTCTTGCTGCAACAGCACCATTACCTCGTCTTAGCTGGCGAGGGCTGCACTGCTTTTTGCATGTTGCACCAACTGCAAATTTACACATTACAGGTGCCAGCCCCTACAGCGGAGATTTCCAACCCCACCACGGGCTGGTCCCATATTCCAGAGCTGCAGTAGTCACAAGACTGGCCCTTTGGTCATCCCAGAGCAGCTCATCCATGAGTGATGTCAAGCTGGCCATACCAACACTGACCATGTCCTCCCAGCCACCTGAGGTCAAAAACAATCCTGATGCGACCCTCAATGAAATCGACTTTGACACCTCTGCCCTATAGTGTCATCTTAAGGGTAGAAGTTGAAACAGTTTATGTCCAGAATGTGGGGGGTCTGTAGATCTTTTCACAGCCCTCTTTCTGGTTCATGCAGTACACAGGTCCTCAATGGAAGGCAGGCTGGAAGCAATTGTTTTTTCTGCAGTTCTAATTATCTGTTGAAGTCTGTGTCTGTCTTATTTGGTGCAGAGCCAAACTAGACAGTTAAAGAGGTGCAGATGACAGACTCAATAATTCCTCTGTCGAACTGAATCAGCAGCTCCTTAGCAATCTGAGTTTTCTGAGTTGGTGCAAGAACATTCTTCATTGTACTTTTTTGGTGACATTTTTGATGGTGGCTTCCATTTTAAATCTTCAGATATTACAAAAATTAGAAACTTGAAGGTCTCTACTGTTGATATTGTGTTGTCTAGTATTGTAAGAGGTAGTAGAATAGGATGGGTCCTCCAAAAATCTACTATAATTTCTACAGTTTTGAGTGTATCCAGTTCAAGATTGTTCCGGAAGCACAAGGCTAGTTGTTCAACCTCACATCTGTATGCAGATTCATCGTTGTTCTGAATGAAACCAATCACTGTTGTATCATCTACAAACTTCAGTACTTTAACAGAAGGATCCTTTGGGATGTAGTCATTAGTATATAGAGAGAAGTGGAGAGATTATACAGCCATGTGGGGAGGAGCTGTGCTAACTGTACAGGTATCTGGTGTGATTTTGCCTAGCTTCACCTGCTGCTTCTTATCTGTTAGAAAACTTATGATCCACTTACAAGTGTGGTCAGGCACAGCTAACTGATTTAGTTTAGTTGAATAATATCTGGAATGATGGTATTGAATGCCAAGCTGAAGTCTACAAGAAGGACCAATATATAGATCCTTGGAGATTCAAAATGTTGTAGGATGTAGTGCAGAGCTATATTAACAACATTGTCTGCCGATCTATTTGTCAGTACACAAATTTCAAGGGGCCTGACAGTGGATCTGTGATGGTTTTCAGGTAGGCCAGAACAAACCTTTCAAAGGTTTCATGACTACAGATGTCAGAGCAACTGATCTGCAGTCATTCAGTTCCTTGATGGAGGGTTTCTTCGACAGCGAGATGATAGTACAATGTTTGACCCAAGAAAGAACATAACATATCTCTAGTAGTTTCTTAAAGAGGTGGATGAAGATAGGGACCAGTTGGTCAGCACAAGCTTTCAAGCAAGAAAGAGCTATCTCATCTGGGCCTGGTGCTTTTCCAGGCTTTTGTCTGTGAAATAGACCTTGCACATTTTCTGTAATCACCAGAGGTGAGGATATATCTGAGATGTTGTTGGTGTATCTGAGATGGAAATGGTAGTGATAGGTGACAGTGGTTTCCCCTCAAACCTACAATAAAACACATTCAGATAATCTGCCAATTGTTGATTCCCTTCAGCATGGAATGGAGATTTGCTATAACCAGTGTTATTTTTAAGAGTTTTCCACATTTGTTCATATGTGAAGTGCTAATTCCTCAGCTTTTCAGAGTAACTTCTTTTTGCTCCTTAATGTCCCTTGTGAACACATTTTTGGCCTGGTTGTACAATATTCTATCTCCTTTCCCTGTAGGATTCCTCTTTGGCATGATATAGCTGCTTGAGTTTAGCTGTGAACCAAGCTTGCTGTTACTGTATATTCGCAGGTTTCTGGTCGGCACATATAGGTCTTCACAAAAATTAACATGTGATGTTACAGTATCTGTGAGTTCATCCAAATCTGAAGAGGTATCTTTGAAAATGTTCCAATCTGTTCAGTCAAGGCAAGCCTATAGCTTTTGCTTTGCCACCCCAGTCCAAGATTTCACTAATTTAATTGTTGGTTTTATGGTTTTAAACCTTTATCTATAAACAGATGCAAGGCGAATCATACAATGATCAGAGTTGTTCCACAGCTGCTCGTGGTAAAAACCAATAAGCATATTTTAATGTTTTAATGGTCTAAAGTATTCTTGCTTCTAGTGAGACAGTTGATATACTGAAGGTATTTTGGTAGCTCTTGGTTTAAGTTAGCACTGTTGAAATCTCCTAACACAATGAGGAGTGAATCTGGGTATTTTCTTCAGCCTACATAATCTGGTCAGCTAGAATTTGTTATGCATTGTTTATACAAGGTTGTGGAAGAACATATACTGCAAATAGAAGGAATGGGGAAAAGTCTTGAGAATAAAACAATTTGCAACTGATAATTAATGTCTGTAAGTCTATCTTACAGAATTTATTTAGTGTAGCTACATTTTTACCACCAGTTGTTGGAATAAAAGGAGAGCCCTCCTCCCTTCTTTTTACTGGATGTTTCTGCAATTCTGTCTGCCCTATGTACCTGAAACCCTGGGATATGCAAGCTGATATCATCAACTGACTCATTTCACCAGGTGAAGCAGAGGGCTGCTGAGTTATAAAAATCAGAGTTGCATCTATTTAAAAGAAATGTTTCATCCATCTTATTAGTGAATGAACATAAATTAGTCAGAAAGAGTGAAGGAAGAGAGTTTTTATTCCACTTTTCCTTAGTCTATTTAAAATCCCTGCTCACTTACCCCTTCTACGCCTCCATTGTCCCTTCCTTTTGTTTTTGTTTTTCCATTGTTCACAGAGAGCTGCTAATTCCTGGATGAGGATCTTTTCTGCATTTATAAAGACATGAAGGTGGGGGGGTTGTAGTCACAGAAAGTTTCCCATTGCTTGATGCTTAACAGTTGGTCTCTTGAGCAGTGGTGGGATTCATTTTTTTTTACTACCAGGACATGGCTTGGTGGGCGTGACAGGGGAAGAAGACTGTAAAATCTCCAGTCACAGCTATTTGCCGGCTCTCTGAACTACTCGAAATTTCCACTACCGATTCTCCAGAATCGGTCAGAACCTACTGAATACCATCTCTGCTCCTGAGTATCAAATCCGAAGTGAATCACAGAAAATAATAAAAAACAACAAAACTATCAGAGAGAATTTCACCAAGGCTGCCGTTAGCAATGCCATCTTGGGGAAGTAATATTAAAATAACATAATAGTAATAATATAAATATAATATATAATACAAATATAATATAATAACAATAATATACATATAAATTGTTCATTTTTTTAGATACATCAGTTATTTTGTCAGCTTTATTTCACATAGGGATTTTTACTTTCTGTGCAGTTCTATTTAGGTCTAAAACACAATATATATAGTATGATAAAATAGACCTATAAAATTCAACAGAAGATCTGGTAAGGCTTGTCCTAGATCAAGCCAAAGGGACATCTAGTTCAGCTCTTTGTTCACACATTAGTCAGTATCCTGCATGATATGAGGGCAGGACCACTTTTTCATTTAAGTTTATGAAATGGAACAGAGATGAAAAGTCTATGTGCCTGCAATTAAAAGAAGTCAAGCATTTTTGCTTAATGTCAAAGCAGACACCTTCACTTACATAGTTATTTATACAATCAATCCAATCAAATAACCCCATTTCAAACTAATGTGAAAATACACTTGTTGCTACTTTTATGGATTAAATGTTTGCATAAAAATATTAGAAAGTATAGTTGAAGAAACAGATTATTAACAGTTTATGTATTTTCTATAGAACACAAAGAACGATGTGACAAACAAAGCACAACTGTCCAGAGTTATATTAGATAACATTTCAGAAAATATATAAGCTATGGCATTATCACTATGCCAAGAAAAGTACAAATCAAATGAAGGACAGGAAATAATTTTGTCCCTTAATTATGTTAAGGCTTACTGGAATGTCCTTTGCATAATAGATTTGGGTTGCCAAGATTTGTTGACTTGTTAAGAAAACGACTGGGAAACATGTCACTAGATACTCTTGTTTGTTTGATTAGATGACAAACTAATCAGCCTTGAGTTGACTTTCTTGCAGGGACAAAACTTCAAATTATTTTCAGCCCACTGACAATTATTGCAAAGCAATTGTTTGGCAACCATCATAGACCATGAGAAATGTTTGTAATTTTTTTGTTTTTATTCTTTATTTAGATATTTTAAAAAGTTTGCAGTTGGAATTTTAGTCCCAGATCCATCTCCGGAAGAATTTTTATCATGATATATTCCTAGCATTCTGAAGACAAAAGGCCAGACTGCAATATTTAAATACAATTAAACTGATTTAAATCTACCATGCAGATGATGGATTTATTTTAAGAATAATTATGGTTTGTAGCTTTTATGATGATTTTATATTTCAAATAATGATCCTATTTTGTAATATTGACATATAACTGTGTTGTAATCAACACGAATATTTTTAATTGAAACAATAAAATAAGGAGAGGGAGAAGCTGATAGTATTACTGTATGCATTTAAAATAAATTGAGGCTTCTGAAGATATATATTAACATCAATATCAGAGAACCTTTCAGAGACTGCAGCATTTATAGCCATGAATTAATTTCTCTTCGCTGCATACCAAACAGCCAGTGGCATAAGAGCAGATTCCAAGTTTTACCTTAGCACTGTCCAATGGAGCAGCTGCATTGCAGAAAGCAACTCGCATGCATGTCCCCACGCTGTCAGTTTGCAGCATGTCATTTCAACCATTTGAAAGAAGCCAGCCAGGCAAAGCAAGCTCATTACAACCAGTCAAACACCCAGGATGCTGACTGGAAATAGCCATTTCCAAGTAATTCAGTGCAATCATAATTGATTACTAAAAATAAAAAAAATAAAAGTAAGCAAGCAAACAAACTCAGACAATATTTCAAATTTCTTTTAACTATTCTAATGTAGTTCAGTTTGTCATATATATGAAATGAAGTGGGGTTTGCAATTCTGCCTGATTCAAATTTACTCCTTGAAAATCTATTTAAGATCTGTTGATAAAAGGTAGGAGAGTGGGCAGAAAGAAAATTTCTGGGAATAGCAGCTAAATGTATGTGAGTTATGTATGCATTTATTGTATTTCTTGAACAAGATAGTGGGATGCTTTACTCTGACTGATTTTGGGCACTAAACAGAACAAACCAAAGAGCGATCAGTCAATTGACTATTATTGCCATCAAGTTGTTTTTGACTCCTAGTGACTACATAGATCTCCAAACAAATCTCCAAATGACAAAATTTCTCTCTAATTTAACATTCATGGTTTAAAAACAGTGCAATAATTAATTCAGCATTCATGGTAAAAAAATATAGATGGCTATCCCCATTCATCTTATGGTCCAACAATCAACTGAAATAAAGCCTATCACACCACTGTGACAAGATGTTCCTTCATATGGGCCTATCTTTGAAACAATCTGCCTCTAGGTACAAGCTAGGTACAAGCTCTCTGTTGGGACCAGACAGGCAAGCAGTATCTCATTTAGATCCAAAAACAACCAAAGCTGCTAGATTGAATGTTATAGTATATTGTTTGATTTTGGGGTAGCATATTGTCTGAACCCAGCCATTATGACTTGTCAAATCGTGTCTTAATATGACATCTAAAAATCCACCTTGTATAATCCTGATGGGCATTCTAAAAGTTACTATAATATGCAAGAGGAATGATTGTGCTAGCTGTCCCTCCATAAATTGCATTTTCAACACTTCTCTCATGTGCAGGATGAACTTTTGAAACAAAGAACCTCTTTTATCCATGGAATCCCTCTGCATGGTTTTGAATCTTTATTCTTCCATTATCTTCACTTCATAGATAAAGCAGACTAACTGTTTCAGAACTTCATCTTGCACATAAAGCAGGTAAAGAAACCCAGGATGGAGGGAGTGAGTTAGCATCTGTATCCATTTCATTGTCTAGTAAATAGCTTGTATAGTATCTGAAGTAGATTTCTGTGACATTGTCTCTTCAAGTGTTTCTTGTTTCAATTCTGTGAGTTTGCGGCTAAATTAGAAGGACAGATCATGTCACACATTTGTAAATGTTAAGAAATGTGAACTGGGAGCAGAAGTAGTATACATGGAGCTATGCATTCTGAACCTTATCAAACACTGTTGATCCTACTAACCTTATCCTGATTCACTCAGAAGATAACTCTCTGAAAACTGAATAGAACAGAACCAAATGTTGTATGGGAAGCTGGCCAAAGAAATAACAAGACAGGATTGACAGTGAGCTAGATTAAGTCAGGATCCATGAGGATTTCTTTATTTAGTGCATGGCAACCACTACTTATAGTGGTTCAAATGTTAATGTCCAGTCCACCCAGCCATTCCAGGTGGTCACAGGTGGTCTATGTTGAATCCATATCCATGAGGAAATTTATGGTTACTGCTTTTAAAGCAGTTGAAAAGAATTCTTCTCAAAAGTCACGCTTTGGAGGCTTATTCTATTGCTATTCTCCAAAACATTTTGTGTTATTTAAGAAGCAAGAATTAGGTGTACCAGCTGACCTAGAAAGTACCCCATAGTGGCCCATCTCAATAAAAATGGCTACCTGTCTATTTCCAAAAGGCTTAGAAAATTAATTACAAAGAGAATTTATTTTCTCAAGCATACAATCCGAAGATTACATATGTATTAGCATGCCTTTCTGACAAAAACAGCTTAGTCAATATACAAAACACACTGCCTCTCTGCTCTGGTATAATATTCCCCTAGTACTATGTCTGTTTTGTCCGGAAAATATGAGGTAGACCGGGTTCCAACAGCAAAGTCTTTATTTCTTAGCAAGAGTTGAGAAAAGGAACATTGGCTCAAGCCGTCAAGCCCGCGCCGGTCTTTTATACATTTCTTTCCGCCGGCTTGTACCAATGACAAGTTGTTTGATTTTGCCGCCTTCGCCGCGGCTTCAGGGATTGGTCTTCTTTTGACCCAATCCCTTTCGTTTAAGTACCGCATCAGAAATGCAATTATTTGAAGCCAGTTATTTGCATACAGAACACACCCTCCCCTCTTAGTTTCGTCCTACGTGTGACGTCAGTCTCGTAAGTAGGCGGGGCTTCTTTTTGACTCGACTGGACCTGCGTGGTTCATGCTGTGTGGCGTGTTCTTCGACCGGTTCGGAGGGTGTTGCTGCTTCCTCTGCTCTTCTTCCTCGGAACCGTCTGGAAGGGTGAGGCCCCCAATCATGCTGCCGGCCTGAGTTGCTCGGCCGGCGGCTTCCGCGCTCCCTCCCGTTTCCTCCGGGCAGGTTGAGCTGGCTTGGCTGGCCTCCTTCGGTGGATTCTTCTCGCAACTTTCTCCAAACAGTGAGTCTCCATTTTTGCTTCTTTTTGGTTAGTTTGTTTTTCGCATTGGTTTTAAATGGTTCTTTATTTTTCGTGTTTCCCCCCCTCTTTGGTTTGAATTTCATCGTTTTGTAATTGTTTGGTTGTTTTTATCATTTCTTCTACATTTCGGGCCGGAGCTGGTCAATGGCTGCCGCTTCCACTCCCTGCCATCGTCTACCATTAATCGGTAAGACTTGGGGCCTGTTATGTCTGGTGACTTGTCCGCGGTACCCATAATGGGTCTCCAGTAAAAATTTTCTTGCATACACTAAATCACCAATTTTGAAACTCCTGAATCGTGTAGAGGAGTCAGGGGGTTTTCTGGTGTGAAGTTTGGATGTAACCGATTGCTGCGATCTGAGTTTTCCTCCCCATCAGTAGTTTAGATGGGGTTTTGTTGGTTGTCGTACTTGTGTTATATGTTGGCGGTGAGTAGCCTGTTATTTTGCTTGGACGTCCCCAGTGTCCATCCTTTCCAAACCCTCCTTGGTAAACTGACCATTCTTTCGCCCTACCTACGTTGCCGCGGATGGGCCGCGCGCTGTGAGGGCATGTCTATACCCAGGGAGGCTAGGTATTGTTCGAATAGCAGGCTGGTTAGTTGTGGTCCATTATCGGACACTAGTACGTCCGGCAGGCCGTGGGTTGCAAAAGTTTGTCTAGTTTCCCTTATACCATTTCTGTTTGTTGTTGATGGCATAATTTTTTACGCTCTAGCCAATTTGAGTATGCGTCACGACAATCAGAAACGTGTGTCCCTTGGTAGGGCCCGCGAAATCAATATGGAATCCGCGACCAGGGCCCCTTGGACTTCCCAGTCCCTTATAGATGCTTTTGGAGGAGATGGTCTGGCTCTCTGTGCATTTGTTGCACGAGTTTACCCAATATTCAATGTCCTTATCAATGCCCGCGGCACCGACATAGGCTCCTCGAAGGCTTTTTCATTTTAACAATTCCCGGTTGTCCCTCAGCAGCGATGCCCAGTACCCTGTTTTTGCAATTTGTTGGAATGGACTACCCGCTCACCCCAAGTAAGACATTCCCTTCTCTATAGGGAGTTCGGGTTTGTCTGGGTCCGTGAAAACGGTTTAAAAGTTCGGTTTTTTTATTTTCCGGCCGCCTCTACCTACCCAGTTAAGTATGCGGGCAGTCAGTGGTCTTTTGCGTGGCTCTGGCGACATCATTCGCGGAGATGGGTAGATCGGGGCAGGTCTCTATCTGTAGGGCAGTTCATCGTTGGTGCGGGTCTTTTTCCGTTGCTGGCAAATGGTGCTCTGTCAAGCGTCCGACATGGGAAATTTTTTTCGCCCGCGCGGTGTGTTAGGGTGTATGAGTAAGGCTTGCTAGGAATTCCGACCACCTAGTCATTCGTTGGGGCCAGGATGTTTGGTGTGGGGTTGTTTCCGCCAAAATTTCCCAAGGAGTGGTTTGTGGTCTGTGACAATTTGGAAAAGCCCGCCCGTACAGTATTCAATGAAGAAGGCTTTACCCAGCCGACAATTGCTAAGAGCTTCCTGTCCAGTTGGCTGTAGTTCTCGTTCGGCTTTTGACAGAGTTTTGAATAGTACGCGATGGGCGCCTCGCTTTCCGTCCGGAAGTTGGTGGCCCAGGATGGCTCCGACTCCAAACGGTTGAAGCGTTCACAGGTTCACTTCCAATGTAGACAGTAGTCGCGCTAATTGGATTGAGAAAACGGTGTTTGAAGTTAGCAATCTTTTTATTTGTTGAAAGGCTTTTTTTTCTTTGTGCCCCCAAGTCAAATGCTTTTTGTGTCCAGTAACCGGTGTAGCGGTTCTTGCTATTGAGCCTTATTTGGTAGGAAAACATTATACAAAATTTATTAGACCCAGGAATGCTTGTAACTCGCTTTTTTGTTTCTGTTGGTTTCTGATGCGTTATTGATGGCTTTAGTTTTCTTTCGGTGGGTTGATTACCTCTCCGTCTATTAAAAGCCCGAAATTTGGACGCTTTTTTAGGCCAGGCAGCACTTTTCTTTTTTTACTTTTAGTCAGCTTCCCTGAATTTAGTTAGTACATTTTTAAGTGTATGTTTTGATTGGTTTTCGTTTTTTGCTGAGATTGACGTGTCGAAGTACGGTACGACTCCCTGTAATGCCGTTGAGGGGCGTTCCATGAGGTTTGAAACAACCCTGTGCACAACTGATCCCAAAGTTGGGAGTCTCTTACATCTGAATCCCCTTTGTGTGAAACTATGTCTGTGCCTCTGGCTTGTTTCGGGGTCTACTGGGAGTTGGTTGATATGCTTGTGCCAAGGTCGAGTTTGGCAAAAAATTTCCTCCTCCCCAGGGATGTAGCAAATGCTGGACTACTGTGCACCGGGTATGCGCTCTGTTGTAGTGCTGTGGTTCAGCGGTTAGCCTGTGTAGTCACCACAGATTTCGAATTGGACCCATCTGGCTGTTATAGTGTGACTATCGGTGTTTCCATTTGGCAATGGTCCACAGGCTCAGCACCCCTGAAGCTACTATTATTTAGCTGTTCCTCAATCTTTGCTTATTAAAGCAAAACGGAACTCGCCTGGCTTTTTTAGTCTCTTTTAGGGGCTACTTGTGCGGTCTAGACTGAAAGAAATAGGGTTTCCCCCCCGGTACTTTGCCAGGTGGAGCCGTCGAAACGTCTTGGAATTCCCGATTAGGTCTTCCTCCCAGTCGGTTGTGCTCACTCGTGTCCTATCCGCGGTCATCCGATGCCCAAAAGCGCGGAACCATCGATGCCCCAGGAGGCTCGGTCTATCTCGATCGGACTTGGTCAACGGAAGTACCCTCGACATTGCTGTTTGAATTGGCCCATGCCAACTATCGGGATTCGGTTTCCCTGGTAGTCACCTTGAGTGTTAGCCGCTGCTTTTTAAGTTCTGTCGTCGGATGTCAGGACTAGTTGTTTTAGGGTGTTCCACCGAGACATGGCAGAAGAAGATCCCGAGTCCATTCATTTCCCAGGCTTTCCTTCAATTCTTCTCTTTTAGTGTTAACTTTTCTTTCCGCTTTCCGTCTTAGCGCTCCATTGTAACAGTTTGATGTGTATCTCTCTGTTTTGCGGTTTGGACTTTGTTCCGCGGCCACTTTCTCTCTGGTTCTGCCTGGGGCTCGGCTCGTGTGGGGAATTGTGCGGCTGTAGTGTTTTTTTTTCCTGCCAGACTTTCTCGATATGCCCCTCGTTTCTTGCAACTTCGGCAGATGGCAATCGAGAAACCTGCGATTCCACTTGCTGGGTGACTTCCTTCCGCAGCCAGCGCATTCCGCCAAGATCTCTTTCCGCGCTCTTTCTTGCCGGCGTACATGCGGTGGACCTCGTCGTCTTCGTCGTCTGACTCGGGCGTTTCGCCATAGTCTTCGTGGTGGGTGGTAACGGGAGATTGTTTTCTTCTTGTGGCCAGGTTTATTTCATCTCTGCTTGTGTTCATCTGTCTCATGGTAACGGCCGATTTTTTCGCGGCTTCTGAGGCTGTGGCTTCCGCGATGGCCTCAGCTAGGGTTTTTTAGGCTTGTTCAGTAGCTTGCTTTGCGCTGTTGAATCACTTAGTCCAATATCACTCGGTCTCTCATAGCCTCATCGAGGTTTAAGAATTCGCACTCTCCCCTATTTGTCGGAGAGCGGCTACGAAATCAGCTACGGTCTCACCTTCTCTCTGGTCTCTCCAGTAGAACTCATGCCGTCTTATGAGGTTGGACACCGTTGGTGCGTAGTGAGCTTTCAGTAGTTTCTGGAGTTCGGACCATGTTAACTGTTTAACGTCTCGGGGCTTCGCCAGGGCTTTTGCCATTTTGAAGACGGTCGGTCCGCAGTGCGTTAAGAAAACGGCTCTCTTGTGTTGTTCTGAGATGTCCTCCATCTCATTGCTTTCCAGGTACATCTGGAAACGGTCTGCATACGAATCCCAGTCCTCCTCGTTGGGATTAAAAGGTGCGGGCGGTGCGTTGTTCCAGCCATTCTGTTGTCGTCTGGAACTTTCTCTCACGCGTGCTCGGTCTCGCGTTCAGGACGACCATCCTCGTCGCCAGTGTTTTGTCCGGAAAACACGAGGTAGACCGGGTTCCAACAGCAAAGTCTTTATTTCTTAGCAAGAGTTGAGAAAAGGAACATTGGCTCAAGCCGCGCCGGTCTTTTATACATTTTTTCCCGGCCGGCTTGTAGCCAATGACAATTGTTTGATTTTGCCGCCTTCCCGCGGCTTCAGGGATTGGTTTCCTTTTGAACCAATCCCTTTTCGTTCTAAGTACCCAATCAGAATGCATTATTTGAAGCCAGTTATTTGCATACAGAACAATGTCTCTTCCAAATTCTTTTTGGAAACTGGGCATGCTGACTTACAAAAAAAGCTCCCCATAAGAAAAATATAAGGAGAATGAAGTTTCATACAGCTCACATTCAGCAATAGGGGCATGTTTTGTTTACTGCATCACACAAACATCCATTGATGTTTTTCTTTAAATCAAAATAATTTAAATAATCATTTTTACCATTCTTCTCTTGAACATGAATAAAGAAATAACCCTGAATAACAAGCAACAGCTAACTAGAACTGACATGGGGTTTGCCACTATAACAGCAATCTTCCCATTTGCGCTGGCAAAGCAAATCTTGTTAAAACTGCCATCTTTACTCCATGGATGTTTTAAATCAGCAAACCTTAGTGATAATTGATTTTAGATGACATGTAATTGTCTCTTTTCCAATGCAATGGATAAAGTAACTGCATTTTGTTTGACTTCATGCATATCTCCTAACTATTGCACTCTCTGAAAATATTCTGCCTCCCAGTTTACCAAAGCTGTCATTCATAGCAAAAGGCAAATTAAACAGTAAAACAAAAACAGAAAAACTGGAAAAATAATTCCAAGCTTGTTACTATATCCATTATTGTTGTGCAAATTTCTTATCAGCTCTCAGGAACATTTTCAACTATTTTGATCCTCCACCCCTGATCTTTACTTTACTTTACAGATCTCTTTGAAAGTGGATCACACCATGGGATATTGAAACTCATAAGCTTGTTTCATTAAAGGTATATATTTGCTTTTCCTGAATGGTTTCATAAATCCTGTGCTCTCTGCAGACTATCAGTAATGAAATATATTTTATGCTGTTGCTGCTTACATTTCTATTTGAACATATTGAAACAATAAATTGTTGGAAACAGAAAACTGTTTTGGATCAGCAAAACTCCTTATTGGAGATTGTTCTAGATAAGCAAAGTTCTTGCTTAGAGTACTTAAGCTTTTTTAAAAAACTGAAATATTGTCCCAAATGAAGAACAAACTCTAATTCCGAAGTTAGCCTTAGAATAATATACAATTTAGACAAGATCTTTGCTTGGATACTTACAGAATTCTTTGAAAATAAAACATTGTTTTGATAATAAAGATATTAATATGTGTGCTCAGTCATGCTATTATATATATATATATTCTTTTGCCGTAAACATATTCTCAAAACTCTGCATTCAAAAGAAAGATTTTCTAAGCAGATATTCACCAATCATCATTCTCACTTATTATTAAATTTCGGAAGGGCCCAATCACTTTTTTGTGTACCTTATATTATTCTTATCCGTCCAAGTAGCAGATTTTTCCCACAGACCACCTTCAGAAAGTTGCAATTTTTTCCCCAAACTCCTCTCTGAATCTTCCAATAGCACAATTAATTAGATCATAACAAGCAGCTATCATATTGATTTGTACTTTTAAATATAACCATAACAACCCAAATTATACTAATTCACACTTTGTGACATTTTAGTGTTTTCATTTATTATTAAATGGATACTTAATTTCTTGCATATATTCATCAACTCTATTCCACAACAGTAGACCAACTTTGTTCAGATCTATTACATTCTTCTCTTTTCTCTTAGTTTCACAGATTTGTAACATTTTGTAGATTTTTATAAGATTTTCAAATGACATTTTAAACCAGCGTTTTCTGCTGTAGTATTATTCATTACTGTAAGAATCTGAAATTGTGAAACATCTGTCCTGCTCTGCCTTGAAACTTGGTGAAAATATTTTTAATTAATTAATTAGCTACCCATCTTAATTATGGGAAGCTCAAACTATCAAACCAACTGCAAAGCTGGGCTTCCCATGATTAAAGATTTTGAGAAGCTTTAAGCTGATAGTAAGGGAAGCCATGATGAACAGGACAGGACATATACTATATCATGCTAGATTAAAATAATTAAAAAAATGATAAGCAATGAATGCTAATGGACTTTGTTCATTCCAGTGACAGTACTCTCCACAAAAGAAATGCATCTTGGATCTGAATGTAATTTACTTACACAGACAAAAAAGAATAATGAAGAAAATGTGGCTGACAGCTTTCATACTCCTAGTATAGCTGGAATTATGTTATTTCAAATTTTATTTTGCAGGAACTTTATTCTTTCAGACTTTGAATAACACTGCACATACACGCAGACCAAGTTTGTTTTTATTTGTTCTGGTCTCAGGTCTGTGACTGTAACAAACTGGATTTATTGACTGACTGATTGACTAAGCTGTTGATCAATTCCATCAGTAAACAGTTTCTCCAAGATTATCATTTATAAATGCAGCTGTTGAATCTGTGCAGCTTTCTGTACAGTGCTGAAAATAATTAATTGAATAATGTGGAGGCTAATACTGAGAAAAAAAATGATACAACTTAAACTGTATCAATAATCCACCAATCTTCCAAGTTTATTTAAAATGAATATTTCCCCCCCACTCCCATTTTATGTTCTATACAACATGGGCCAGTTTGCTCTCTTCATAGTATGTTGTTCTATTGCCTTGCCCTCAACTTTAAAAATCAGGGGACAACCCAATAGTAATCCAAAATTATCTAGCAGCATAATCATTGCATTCACAGGAATGCTTTGAGTTCCTCAAGTCCCATTTGGTCCTAGGGATTAAGTTTATTTCTAGTCAATAGGTCTTTGGGATTGGCCATTCCCACGAGGCCACCTGCCAAAGAACACAATGTTGGACACTATCAAAGCTGACATGAGCCAGAGCATAGAAAAAACTCAAAGAAGCAGTGCAAGATCAGATGATGTCAGGAAACCATAGAATTGCCAAGTATTGGACCCAACTGAATGGATGATCATCATCAATTGGCTACTGTTTGTGAATATGTCTGATAGGCATTTTGTGAGTGTGTCCAATGCACATTCTCAAAATGCTAAATGCGCCTTTGGCACATGAATTCCTTGCTTCAAGCTGAAAGAACTCCTTCAATATCTCTTCAAAGGATTAATTCCTCTCTTTCATACATAGTAATCCTATCCTAGTTCTACATTTCATACTGTTGTGTAGTGTGGGCTTCAATAGACAAGGAATAGGCAGCATAATACAACAACATTTAGTGACTCCAAACTGGAACTGAAGAACAGCAGGCAAAGGCCTGTAATTTTACACTCTGGGCCCACAGGGCACTGAACCAATCATAATACTTGAAAACCCCACCCAAATATGAATGTTCTCAGTTTCCCTCCAAAACAGTTGGAGTTAACAGTTGGGGTCATCGAAAGGCTAGTTTCACTTTAGCAGGGCCTAACACAACTTCATATGCTCAATACATAACACATACCATATTTTTGGATTCTGCAGGAGATTCTGCAGAAAGCCAGATGGCGTATTCAATACAGATACAGATTTGATGTCATTATCAATGTAATTTTATGTGTAGAAAGGGAAATGGAGGAAAGAGAGTTATCCTCAAAGAAATCACTTGTTTTTCTTTCACAGCTAAAAAGGAGAGCAGATACCTCTCTTTTTGAGTTTTCTTCAAAGGATAATTTCTTAATTATCCATATGGATTTTATGTCTATATTTGATGCTACCTCGACTGTAGCTCATTAATAGCCATCTAGCTACAGATAAACTTGCAATTGTGGACATACTGGTTATTTTAGAAATGACTTAAATTTAATTATGGCTTTTGCAAGAAAGTTTTCAGTTAGAATTTCAACTTTAAACTAAAAATGGCTATAAATCTGTAAGCAAATAGGTAAGAATTGGTTTGTACCATTATATAGATGCATAGGGACCAGTTTATCTACCTCAAGCAGATTTATCTATTTTATGTATGGTATGTGTTAGCCAGGGATCACCAAGGTGGCTGGCTGCCTCCGTGAAAGGAATTTTTTTTGGGGGGGGGATGTTATCTTTACCTGCAGGACCCCTGAATGCCGGTAGGCAATCAGGGGGGGCTCTGGTCCCTCCACGGTTTATTCACTCACGGGAATTGAGCTGCCAACCTCAGTGGTGTGCAGGCCCAGCATCTAATCATGTGAGCCACTGTGGCCCCTACCTTAAAGCAGAGAATAATGTTCTTTTGAGGCCAGGATGTTTTAAAGTGTTTTCATAGATAGAAATTGAAGTCTAACAGATAGTATGTGATTAATAGTATCAAGCTATTCTAGAAGGGTCACTTACACACCCTTACCCAATGTCACTGCTTTGTCCAACAGGCATAATTTCAGATTGTATGAAGGTGACAGCAAGTTCCAAAATGGCTGACAGTGGTCCACCTAAACTCTGATTTGTACAGTACTCTCTCGAAGCCACAGGTCCTAAGTGGAGTAAGTTTCAAATCACAAATAAGTCCACCAATTTCTCTGGTGATAGAAATTTAATTATTTATTATATTCTGCTGTTCCTCTAAGAATTCAGAATAAAGTATACTCATATTTGATTGTTATAACCAGCCTGTGCAGTATGCTAGGCTGGTTCAAAATTGTGTATATCTTATTCTGAAAGAAAATTTGATCCTAGATCTCCACAGACAGAGTCTGACATTTTGTTCACTCTCCCGCTCCAACTCTATGAAATTACTTTCTAAACCATTAATTTGTCGACTGCTAGAATCATTTGCTTTAACAATTTGGAAATCAGCTTTATTTCACGTCCATAATTTAATATTAAGGGGAAAGTCTCTGTTTTCAGAAAGAGTTGTACAGCAAAAAATAATACAAGTAATCTTCAACCTACATTAGTTTATTTAGTGACCAAAGTTACAATGGCATTGAAAAAAGTTTTTCATGTTTATGACTGTTGCAGGATCCCTGTCAAATCATCACAATTCAGATGCTTGGCAACTTACTCATTTATGACAGTTGCGGGGTCTTGGGGTCATCTGATCACCTTTGGCAGCCTTCTGACAAGCAAAGTCAATGGGAAAGCCAGATTCACTTAACAACCATTTTAATAACTTAAGAACTGCATGTACACTTAACAACTGTGGCAAGAAATGTCATAAAATAGGACAAAATTCACTTAACAATTGTTTTGCTCAGCAACACAAATTTAGGGCTCAATTGTTGTAACTTGAAAACAACTTATAAATGGCATCCAGTTCTAATTTTCCTCAACCTAGCAAGAAAAAAAAATGCAAAGGTCTTTTTTCCTCAACTGTTTCCCAAACCATTTCTACATTCCTTACAAGGTTCCATTTTTGCTATAATAAATTATTTTCATCTGAAGCTGTCCAGGTCAGTGAAAGAAAATTGAATATACACACACTTAAACATATATATTGAAAAGACATATGGCCAAGAGCACAATTTTTTCCCTATACACACCTAAATCACACCTAAAGCAGCCGACCAACAGTATGTATCCTACTATCCTTAGTCTAATTTCCAATCTTGTCAATCTCCAACCATCAATTTATAATTCATAATATCTGTATGAAAGATGCACACACTCCATAATCCTACTAAGAAGACTATTGGGCAAAAGGGACTTCATGTAATTCTGGAACTTCAGAATTTCAGATGTTCAGAATAAGCCTCAAACTAATTTTGTTCAATCTGCAGAAAGAGCTTAGAATACATTTTGAGTTAAGCTATGTTACATGTGATGCCTTTTGGTCATTAAGTTCTTCTTTTGAAAATAATGTATATCTTTTAATGCAGGACCTTTTTTCTGGAGCAACAGAAAATTCATTTGGCTCATTATTATAGCCAACGGATTAATTTTTATTGTCTTTTTGTAGTTAAGAGTAATCTAGAATTGTGGAAGCCTTTTTACTCATTGCAACACATTTCTGGCTCATGTTTAATTTTTGGTCCATCAAAATGCAGCTGATTCTTGGCTGCCATGTAGCTGGGACAGCCAAGGCAACTGTGTAGGAGTGGTGCAGATGAACAGTGACTGGAGCTAGGTGAGAAAATTCCTTTTTATTTAGACCCTAACTTTAAAGAAAAAAAGAAAGAGGAAAATCCAGGAAAAGAGATTCTTAGAACTCTTTTTCAAAGTGATGAACAACCATAGGGAGAAAAATCCTAGATCCAAAAGAAAAGAACTAAGGGGAGAAAAGCTAAAGAACTTAAAACATAACAAATTGGACTTTTAAATTGGGTAGGCATTGTTTTGGTAAGGCATTATAAAATGCTGGACCACCTACTTGAATCTACTTGAATGGCTGACTTTGATTCCATAAACTGAACTAAATTTGGATTAATTAAATCTATAACAACACTGAAACCTAAATTGAGGGCACCATGTACTGGGGAATGGAATATACTAAACCCCTACAAGTTTCAATTTTTTTTTGATGAAATAAACAACATTAATCTGGACGACTGTGGTGATACTTACTGTTCTATAACTAGTTACTTTATGATTACTGGAGACTCTTATGAGAATAAGGAAGACTTTTAAGTAAAGCATAAGTGATATTTGATCTGCAGAAGCTTCCTGGAATATTTAAATGGAACTGATTAATAATCCTGAGATGTAAAGAACTATGATTATTGAACTTTTTGAGGAGTAATATTGGACTGGAAAATATTGTTCTGGGTCTTGAGTAAGAGCGGGTCTTATTAAATTATGACAAGATGATCCATCAGGGGGAAAGGAGTGAGATTTCAAGAGAAATGGCGTTGATGTTTCAAAACATTAGGGGTACTATGGAAAAGAGATAAAGTACCTAATGCAAGGCATATATGGGAAAATAAAAAAAATATGCTACAACTGATAATGAACGAAGATCAAAGAGTCCAGGAAAGAGAGGAGATAGCAGAAAGAACGGAAGAAAAGATAGAATGGACAAACTAGCAAACAAAGCAAAAAGATGAGAATGAGAAAATGATAAAGATAACAATGACTGATGAAATAGGAGATAGGGGTTTGGATGGATACTCTGGAGACCTGCCAGCTTAGGAGGATAGACATGGGAGAAATATTCAGTCTGAATCAAATTATACGGCCTCCCAAAAATACACAAAGAAGGCATACCTCTTAGACCCATAGTCAGCTCCATAGGAGCACCAT
>BHFT01028491.1:0-16168 GCA_004320025.1 Laticauda laticaudata
TCCTGGATCAACCAGGGACTTTGTGATATCCCTGGGATCTACAGGACATGCCCTTCACTATCACTGTCTCTTCGGGACGGTTTAGGTCCATTTGGACCATCCAGGGGCAAAGATATCAGCTGCAATCTCAGACCTCCGTGATTGCATGCAGTATCATTGTGACGCCAGCTCCTCCCCTCCTTACTGTTATGGGTAATCTGTTTTTTCTGGTTTTGGGAGTCGTTATTGGTACATATAGTTTGATGACTCTTTTGACTTTAAGTAAAAATATGGAATGTGCTGAAATGAGTAGATTGACAGTTGAAATTAGAGAACAAGAGAATATGATTGACTTTTGTATCAATGTATGCCCACACAAAAATCATCACAATGATGTAATCCCCAGTTATAATTTCAAAAAAGGCAACTATGATGTTATAGACAATGATCTCTCATCCCTTGATTGGCAATCTCTATTCACTGGATGAAATACTGTTGAAGACCATGACAACATATTTTTACTTGAAGTCAAAAGCCTCATCAAACTATATGTACCAATAACAACTCCCAAAACAACAACAACAAAAACAACAAAAAACAGATTACCCACAACAATAAGGAAACTTCAATCCAAAAAGAGACCACTCTGGTGGAAAAACAAATCTAGGCACATTGTCAAATTCAAAAGCCAATACAAAAATGTATGCCACCAGATAAAGACTGAATGCACCAATTATCACCAATTAAACAAGAGGAAAACCTTATATGCACCAATTCCACCCACGCTTTTTACAATTTTGTAAACAATAAACTAAAAGGCTCAAGGTCCATCCCTCCTGATAGGACCCAATGGTAAAGACTGCAAAAATGATACCATTAG
Source organism: Laticauda laticaudata (assembly GCA_004320025.1). Classification (NCBI taxonomy): domain Eukaryota; kingdom Metazoa; phylum Chordata; class Lepidosauria; order Squamata; family Elapidae; genus Laticauda; species Laticauda laticaudata. The sequence continues at coordinate 860 of BHFT01028491.1, forward strand.
AACCAACATCTTGAACACATTCTTCAGCTCAGTATTTGTAAACAGCAATGGATCATGCCCAGTATTTCCTTGCCGAACCACAGACAACTACAATGACCTAATACATATTGATTTTATAGAAGACAATGTTGAAAAAGCACTACGCAATTTAAAACCATCTCTATATATTGGACCGGATGGAATATGTGCCTACTTCTAAAAAAACCTATCCACTGCCATAGCTGAACCTCTAAGCATAATCTTTGAAAAATCTTTCAGGAACAGCTCCTTGCCTAACTTATGGTCACAAGCCACAATCATCCCCATCTTCAAAAAGGGAGACCCCAGCCTCATTGAAAATTACAGACCAATCTCCTTATGTTACATCACCTGTAAAGTCATGGAATCAATTATTAACCAATCCATTATCCTCCACTTAAGGCCCTGTCACACAGGCCAACGGATGCAAAACGTTTGTAAAAAGGACACAGTGGATAAGAAAAATGTTCCATCCGTTGTTATCCGCTCTCAAAAGGGGCAAAAGTTTGCATAACCAGAGTGGATAACATGGAAAGGAACAGATGGGGGTAGGATGCAGGGTGGATGGAAGCGGATGAGAGCGGATGGGACATCCGCAAGGCTTCCGGGGGACCGCAGCAAAGCGGACGCGGAATGGATACAGCGGAAGCAGAGCGGATGCAGAGCGGATGAAGCGGATGCACAGTGGAAGCCTAGCGGAAGCCTAGCGGATGCCTAGCGTTCACTGCGCATGCGGGGAGGATGCATTGCATCAAGACCCGCGTGGATATAAAGGGAGGCAGCTCCCAAGCAGGTCACCATTTCAGAGGAAAAGGGACCTGCCTCCAGAACAACATCAACTGTCTTGGCCAGCTCTGCCCTGCCTTGGCATGCCTTGCTGGCCTGCTTGCTGCCTGCTGCCTTTGCCAGCCCTGGCCTGCCAGCCTCCCTTGCCCCTTGCTGTCTGCCTGCCTGCCAGCCTTGCCTTGCCAGCCTTGGGCTGCCTGCCTGCTGCCTGCCAAGGGCATGCCTTTCCACACCCTCCAACCTTCCCTGCCAGCCCTTCCTGCCTTTCCTTGCCGCTGCCTGCCCCAGCCTTGCTGCGCCAGCCGCAACCCCACAACCATGGGGAAGAAAGAGGAAGCCTCAGCCATCTGCTGCCAGCCCCTGGCAAAGAGGGACAGGGGCCACCCTCCCACCCCTGGCCTCCCACGCTGCTTCTGGGCTGGGGCTTTTCTGTAGCAACGGGCTCGCTCTTCTGGGGCTGGAAGCTTTCTGCTAGCTTTGCTTCTGGAGGAGCTGATGAATGCTGCCTCTGCGGTGGTAACTTCTGCTGATGCTTACTCTTGCTGATGCTGAATTGATCTGCCGTGTGCTTTCTGCTGGTGCTTACTCTTGCTGATGCTGCTTCTGGCAGTTGGTGCTTCTGCTGATGCTGGGCTCTGAGAGAGCTGCTGATGCTGGGCTTATGCAGTGGTGCTTCTGCTGGCTTACTCGCTGGAGCACAGCTTCCTCGGTCCTGCTGGTCCCTGCTGGTTCCTGCTGTTCCGGCTGTGCTTCCTGGCGTTCTTGCTTCGTCTGCTTGCGCCAGTTCGTCTGCCTGGTGCCCTTGCTGTCTCCTGGTCCTGCTGGTGCTCCTGGTTGCTGCTCGCACTGCTGGTGCTTAACGTCTGCTGCTGATCATGCTGTCCTGCTGCTTGCTGCTGCTGCTGATTGATGATGATGATCCTTTGCTTGTGCTGCTGCTGGTAGTGGTGTGGGTAGGGAGCAGCTCTTCACAACCTCGAACCCCTCTGATGAGGGTTCCATGTGGTCCTGCAAATGGGAGGTAGAGGCAGACGTGAGAAGGAGAGAGGAGGCAATAAACAACATCAAAGGAGGGGAACATTGAGGATGAGGTGCTGGAGTGGCTGAGGAGGAATGGGACTATAATATGCGGGAAGGGCACAGGCTCTACAGGGGACACCAAAAGGAAGCAGCGTGCCTTGGAGAGAGAAAGGCGGGAGGAGCCGTGGGGCACACATTGAGGTGGCTCCTTGGCTGCTGGAAAGACATGCACACCTGGTACGGGAAGCTGCAACCTCAGAAATCTGGGCCAAGGCTGCAGTCCAAAAGCTGAACGGGACAGAGAGGACCTACATCATGGCCAAGTCAAGGCTTCCTGGAGGGTGAGATCCGCACCAAGGAGCAGCCCCTCTTCCAAAACCCTTTCTCTCAGGCAGGCCTTGCTGAGGAAGCCCAGTCCCTCGGCCGAGAGTCCAAAACTCCTGGTCTCTAGGAAAGTTTCTGGAGCGTTGCCAACGATAAGAAACCCCGGACAGCTTTTGTAACTTGTGCGGAACGCGCGTGGAGACTCCTGGGCGTGGGAGGAAAACGGGAGACGGCACTTCCACCACAGTCCTACACGCAATCCACCCCACTCCACCTCCACAGAAAGGCAGAGAAAGGCCAGGACAGGAGGGGCAGAGCCACCACTGTCCTGCTGGAAGATTAAGAGACACCACAGGGAGCAGCATAGATATTCCCTCTCTCAAGCTGTCCACACCGACTCCTCATCCTCCCAAACGCAAAGCCGCTTTCCTCATCTATGTCAACCAGGACCCTCATGGACTGCCGAAAACCCCAGTACCCAGGCTGGTGAAGGACAGGATCACTGATCTGCTTCAAAACCATCCAGATTTCCCAGGATGAACCTGCTCCCCCCAGTCCAGGGTCTGCTCCTCAACCCAGGTGATTGTCCGCCCATTCCAAGGCTTCCAACGGCCCTTCCAATACAGGGCTATGGCTACCATGGAGGCCCAGCAGCACAGGCAGCAGCCCTCTCCCAGTCCAGCCAACAGATCATCGGAAGCCACCGTTGCCACCGGTTCAAAGATGCCACCGATGCCCACCCCACATCCCCGATTGCCACCCACGCCAGGTCCTCACACAGCTGCAGACAACAGGACGAAAGCCCCACTCACTGCTCCTTCCCCACCACACACCAAGCGCCAGCCTCAGTACATCCTGTCGTCGGTACTGGGGGCTGACACCCCATTGGCATGAGGAAGGCAAGATCTCAACTACCAGGGGCTGGAGCCAGCTGTCGGAGAGCTTCCCAACACAATGTTCAAACTGTTTCCTTCGTGGGGCCAAGGCCCCAGCTGTGCTTCAGACCACAACTCCAAGCGCACCATCCTCCACAGCACCTGTGGACCCTTCACCCCTGGGACTGGGCACTCCCTCTTGAGTTTGACCAAGAGAACAGTGCCAGAACTGGGTGGCTAACCTGTAGACTTTATTATGGACACTTGGACTTGGGTCATTTTCTTTTAACAGCTTGTTACTAATAAAGATTTCTTTGCTTCACCCACCACTTGCTTCATTATTTTATGAAATAAAAGTCTTGGTGAAACTTTAAGAAATGCGTTTAAGCCTTTGCATGGCTATGTGGAGGGTAAGGATACCTGTAGGGTTGGGCAGGAAATACCTTGGTGGATGGGTAATAGCTGTGGGATGGGCAGGGATACCTTTGGGATGGGTTGAATATCTTGTGGATGGGTGAAGATAAGCGTAGGGATAGATAAACCTCCAGTGCAAGCATTAGGGGACTGTTATGGATCCACCCTCCCAGGTGCCACACCTATGGCTCTTCATTATCAATAACAATGTATTTCATTCATCTACACATGTTCAAACATTAAACCACAAACTTCTTTATTAAAATAGGCCCTGTCATTGTAGGCCACCCAACATACAGGCGCCCAATCTCATCAGTTGATGAAGACAGGCTGAAGGAAGCACCATAATCTCCTTATCATTCCTGTCTTGCCACTCCCACTGCTCCAGGCTGGGAGTTGCACCAGATGTGCTCGGAGGTTTGGCTCTGCTTCTTCCCTTCATGTGAGGGCTCTGTTGGGTCCTTGCACATTCCACACTATCTATCAAGTTTCGGCCCTTGCCTCCCATTTTCCACCAGTGCTCATGTCCCCATTTGCCTTGTTGAGGTCCACGAGGCCTGTTCTTTGGCTCAAGGGACGGGCGGTAGCGAGTGCGCATTGAGATGTGCAGGATGCCAGCAAAGCTTCCACGCATCTCCTCACGGTCTTCTGGGCCAATGCTGGCATGATGTGTGAGAAGTACCTGGGAAACCTGTTGGCCAGGATGCCAAAGGCGTTTCTCCACCACCCGCCTTGCCTTGGAACAGCCTGTATTGCTAAGAAACCTTCTTCACGGTGAGGAAGGTTCTGGAAGTGTAGAGGCCCTCAATGGAGGTAGTTCTGAGGAGCAAGGCATTTCACCCCCATGATGAAGTAAGGCAATTCTTGCATGTCGTTGGGCAGGGGTCTGATCTGGGAAGCCCATATTGAGGGTTGCAATTCCAAAAGCCCCTCCTTTGAGGTTGAGTGGCGTGTACAACCTGGGCAAATTCAACAATGAAACCTGTTTGGGGCCTTGAAGCATCGATTGTACATGGGACTTGTAGTCAGCATTCAAAAACCATGGCGAAGAGGGACGATGCTGAAGAAAAAGCCCTTGCAGTTGAATAAGTGGACCCGAACTTCGCTGGCGGCTTTTGCAGCCAGCGTGCTTTTCCATCTATGGCTCCAACGGTGTGGGGGAAGTTCCACTTCTGATACCACTGCTCTGCAACTTTCTTCCAGCCTTCTTCAGTGGAGGGGCACTGGAGGAGCTCCTCCAGGTATTAATTCGATGATGGCCTGCACCACTTCTCTGACCACAATGCTGTTGGTGTTGTGTGGTACCCTCAGCCGTACTGCATGCTCCTGTACTGTGTCCCTGAGGCCAGGTGGCGCAGAGTGAGTGCCACCTTGACCCCAGGGGTCCCAGGCTGGGCCGGGAAGTTGGTGCTCTGCTTGGTCAACCTGTGTCTCAGCCGCTGCAAAACTTCGTCAAACATGGCTGGAGGCATCCTCATGAAGTTTGAATGCATGAGGGTCTTCGTTCCTCAGCTCCACCATCAGCTTGTTGTACCAGTCCTACTCTGCTCTTTCTCCCGATTCCATCTTCGGACCCAGACGCTTCTTGGCCACCTCCTTTCTTCCCATAGTAAGTTGAAAAAGAGCCTGTAGATGGCTTCGCACTGTGCAGAACGATGGTGGCTACCAAAAGGAGTGTGTTACGATCCATGGTGGACAATGACTGGATGCTTGTTGGAGAGCAAGAGGCAGATGAAGGCTGCAGAGGGTCTGCCACAGCTGGGCTGCTGGGCTTGAAAGTGAGATCCAGGTGAGTTGGTCCCCTTTTTATAGGCAATATAGGTTTTCCCCTATGTTCCTTTTGCATCCTCTAGGCATCCTCTAAGACATCCTTAATATCTGAGATCAGGTCCCTCTGCAAAGTTTTTTTCCGTTTAAAATGCTTTCTTTGCGAGCTGCATCCGCTTTCATCCTTCTCCATCCATGCCTAACTAACGCTGCACGTCCGTTCCACGTTCGTTCCGCTTTCCTCCCTGTGTCTGCTTTCTGCCTGGAGCGGATTTGAGTTGCGCAGATGCATAGCGGATGCCTAGCGGATGTAGCGGATGCGTAACGGATGATGACGGATGCAGAACGGATGTTCCCATATGCCTAGCGGATGGCAGAACGGACACGTGGATACATTTTCCGCTCAGAAAGTTTTGAGCAGCTCAAATACTTTTTGAATGGATGAAATGTCAGTCGACGGATGGTGGATGGATAGAGAGGAAGAAAAACGGACGCAGTGAGTACAAAAACGGTAAAGCATCGCGTTAACCAATGGATGGCAAGTGTTTTCTCCATTTTTACATCCTCTTTCCATCCGTTGGTGTAGTTGACGTGGGCTTTAGAGACAAACAACTACTCTCCAATAAACCAATTTGGTTTCAGAAAAAAAAACTAGTCCTATAATCGACAAACAATAAACGCAATCTTACTATACTTCTGTAAAGCCTTTGATTCAGTGGTACACGACAAACTACCCTAAAACTAAAATTTATGGTATCTCTGGACAACCTGCATAACTGGATGGAAGCATTCCTGTCAAACAGACAACAAATGGTCAAAAATGGGAGTGTCCTATCAAATTCTGACTGTCAATAGTGGTGTCACCCAAGCAGTGTTCTTGGATCAACTCTCTTCATACTGTACAATAAATTACTTCTGTGATCATATTAAGAGCAAATGGTTCTCTTCGCTGATGATGTGAAGCTCTTCAATATACAGAACAATACTGCTACTTTCAAAAACACCCCGCGACTATGTATATCAGAATGGCCAAACAAATGGCAACCTCAAATCTCAACAAATAAAAGCTCTGTCTTACATATTGGCCAAAATATATAATACTCAGAAAATAAAATTACAAGCTGATATGTCAAGATTCTTGTTGATGATCCAAACTCTGTCAAGGACCTTGGAATACTCATCTTTAATACCTAAGTGCTAGACCCACGTAACTACATAGCCAAAAAAAGCATTAAGAGTTGTTAACCTAATCCTCCTACATAGCTTTTTCTCTGGTAATATCACACTACTAACTAGAACATACAAAACATTTGCCAGACCAATGCTCGAATACAGCTCATCTGTCTGGAACCCACATTACGATCTGATATTAGCCACAGTTGAGAAAGTCCAGAAAATTTCACAAGAAGAGTTTTCCACTTCTCTACTCGTGTCAAATACCTTATGCCACCAGACTTGAAATTCAATCTAGAAACTTGAATTACACCATCTTACGGTTCTGATCTAAGTATGAATATAAATCATACATTGCAATGTCCTACCTGTCAATGAATACTTCAGCTTCAACCATAACAGCACAAGAGCACACAATATTTACAAACTCAAGGTTAACTGCACCAAACTTGATTGCAGGAAATACGACTCAGCAAGTGGTCAATGTCTGGAATACTCTACCTGACTCTGTAGTTTCTTCCCCAAACCCCAAAATCTTTAACCTTAGACTGTCTACTATTGACCTCACCCCTTTCCTGAGAGGTCTGTAGGGGATGTACATAAGTGCACCAACGTGCCTAATGTCCCTGTCCTATTGTTTCTTTTATTTTTCTTATGTGTACCCATTTCATGTATTCAAAACTATGTATATACTTATACCTGTTGTCTTGTAAGCAATTGACAGATCAAATCAAACAAATCAAACAAACAAACAAATAAATAAATAAATAATACTGCTTTTGGGAATCTGGGCTGGTTACTACCTAATGGCTTTAAATCATTAAAGTGATGTATAGTTCCCTTTGAGAAGAGATTATAGTTCCCTCCAGAACCTTTTTAGAGGGGTTTGGAAAGTTCTGCATGGGATTTTGGGGATATACACAGTCCCTAAACAGTGATTTACCCTCTGTCACTTGAAAATCAATACAGTAAACATAGAACTATAGTTGATAAATAGCAACAAAATTGTTATTTTTTTAAAAAAGGGTAGCTCTTTGTGTGTATCCTACAGATTCCAAAATGGAACTGCTTAGATAGCAAAATGAATCATAAAACTTTAGTGGCAGGTCTTTTTACTGAAGAATTATTTTTGATAATTTTTGAAATGGCACAGATTTTCATCTAACCAGTTCTTGAAGTTTTAGACTGGGGTGGCTAACTGAGAGCTTGGAAAAATTGCACTGTATAGGGAAATATTCTCATGATATTAGCATTGTACACACAGGCAATTGTACAGTGCATGACATACCCCAATTACATTATCATCTATCACAGATGATGCACAAGATTTTGACTTCATATGTTGCCATAATATTAAAGAAAGATTCTGGCAGGTGTGGCTTTCTCTTCATGCAAGCTTGCTAAAAAGAGTGCTATAACTGAGTGCTCTCCAAAAATGCACTGGAATGTGCTGAAAGCTAAATATCAAGACTAAAGTGGAGTCTCTCTTCCTAACATTGCCAATTTACAAAGTTTAATGTTTTTATGTAAGACTCTTTCATTAAAAAAATGATAAGTGGATTTTATTATTTAGGAACATTATCCACAATGATTGTAAAAACCATGTAGCTTTGCTATCCTTTCTACATATATCTTCATTTGCCCATAATTTCTGCATGTATCAACAATATACTTTAAGCATGAGTTTAAAGAGAAGATGGCAATGTTAAAATTAAGCAACATCAGCAGATGCAGCTGCGGTACTGGAAAATACCACTACAGACTTGGCCACAAATGGCATTTTATTGGCAATATCAACTCTTAAATTAATTTACAGCCATTTTAGACTATATTGCCTGTATTTCTTTCCCCAAGGGTAATCATACAGTTACTGATGATTGTAATTGTGTCAGATGATGTACTGCTTACCAGAAGTTTTATTTAAGACTGCCACTTTGCACTATTCTATTTAAAAATTAACACTTAATTGTTCCAGTAAGTGAACTCTCAAAAATTTAGCTGTTTTTCTTTAGGATTTAATATAATAAATTAACATGCAAAACTTGAACCTGCCAGAAATATATACCTTCAAACAATATTTAAGATGAAATGAATGTATCCTGGAAGCATAGAAACAGGACCTTTAGTGTTTCTTTTAAGATACAGTAGTATTGAACATTAATAAGACAAATCACAGAAAGCACTTATTCCAGGATCTCATAGTTCCTTCTATAGTGGAATTAAATTTAAAACCTTTCTTTGGAGCTGCACAGTTCTAACAACAGCAAATGTTTTGGAGATGGTTTATGACTCCAATGGAAGATTGAAGTATCATACTCTTAACAACATAAAGCCATATAACTGGGAACAACTAGTTTGCATTCTAGAAATGAACACACATTACTAAATTCTTACCAACTGAAAGCACAATTATAGCACTCAAGAATGAAAAAAATAAGGTCTAGAGAAAAAAACTCTTCTAAATTTACTAACAACTTTAATTAAAAGGTCTAAAGCCATGATATGCACTCAGGGTGGTAGTGCACACCCAAACTAAGTGTGAATACTGATCACAGTGAAAACAAGAAAAGTTATTGCATGCTCATCCAGAGAAGGCACTTAATGGTGTACTGCTCTTCTTCTGTTACATCCACTGAAATAGGTTATCACTGTGGGCAGGAAAAGATCATGTGCCCTAAAGCTATGGGACAAATCTGTTAGCTTTAATCAGACTTCAGTCTATTTTTCCACAACAATTTTGTTTTGTTTTTAAAGTCATCACAAAAAAAAAAAAATCAGATATGTGTTTGTGCACATTCCTTCTACTCAACACCTTTGGGAATGCTATTTTCATAAAATGTAAATGTTTAGAAGTTATTTTCTCTAAAATAATGTGTTTTCTTCAGTGCTCTTCTTGCATATGTACAATTTTGTACACATTTTCCCCTTAGGTATGCATATTCTGTATATGCATAATTTTCTTAAATGTCTGGGTGTGCATATATTATTGAAGGATGAATTCATTAGATATCAGCATTGCTTATTCTTGTTTTTATTTTAATTATCAAACTCTTTGTACCATTTCTTAATCACAAAACCATTTCACTTTATATCTAAAATGTAAACAAAAGTCTGCAGTCTTTTTTCCCACCCAAGCAAATATGTCAAGTTTTATGTAACATTTATCTGAATCACTGGTGTATTTGACATTTATAACTGTTTTATGACATTAAGTGAATGGACACTATTGAGGTAAAAAGTAATGCGTGCAATTATAAGTGTTCTTATATAAATCATAAACAATGTTTTCAGAGGAAAAGGACAGTCAATCAAAATCAAACATTTACTTAAACTATAAATGATTGCTAGGTATTAATTCATTATGAAAGGTCATTTAGATGTCCATCAATGAAATATACAAGTAATCAGGAGGAAAAATGAAGGAGAACAGCATTTGTCCAAATATATGCTCAAATATATCATAAATCTCAGGCAAAATAATTGCAGATTTGCAGGTAAGAATATCCTACAGGAGATCTAATTGCTTGGAAGATCCCAATTTCTGTATAAATGCTTATTTGCAGGGCATTCTTATTAAATGAAGTCAAGATCTTCAACTTGGTTATTTGAGAGATGTATCACTGGAAGATGGCAGTCTGTATCTGTATTTCTTCCTGCAACTGCCTTTCTGCCTGCTGAGTGCCCTGCCATGTTTAATATTGAAATTAAGGCTTAAAAGTTGCTATCCCAAAAGATGCTGATTAGATTTAGTTAGCTTAAAAAAAGAAAATCCTAGCCTGAGTGACCATAGAGAAGAACAGTTAGATCTTATTTATGTGTGCTGGGAAACCTTGAGCATTTCTTCTTCCAGGAACAAATGGAACATGGAGACAGAAAGAACAAAATAGCCACAGAGGAAACTGTAGCAAAATGTCATTAGAGTATTGGAGAAAATTACAGTGTTAGGCTAACCTAATGTCAGATTTGAAAACATTGCAATACAGCGTAATGTAATTTATTTTCATATAACCATCTTAATGCATATTATCAGGAAAATGCTTCCCAGCCAAAAGCAGACATGAGTGTGATGCAGTTTGAAAGCGAATTGAAAGGCCATAAAATATTTCAGACTTCATTCTTCTTCTGATTGTAATATTACTATCATTATTTACCTGGAACACAAATCTATCCAACCTTGCAAATACTAATGCATTTGAGAGTCCTAAAAAGATAATTTAATAGGGATTATTTCAGTTCAGATCAGGAGCAAGCAATGAGATCATGCATGAAGGGTTGAAATTGGCTACTTTACTGAATTCTACCTGTAGTACAAGAATCACCCTATATTTCCTGCCTTTTTTGGAGGAACAAACAGATAAGATTCCATGGGATGTGGGGGCGGGGGGGGGTGTCACTCCTAAGTCTCTTGCAGTTCTGCAGTATCTCAACTAACTTCCTGTTTGATCCTCCTCTTTGCCTGGCTGGTACTGTAGTTTCACAGCAGTTCATTTGAATGATTTCACATCTCTGAAAAAGCTGTAACAAGAAAGCACACTAAACCAACTTAGATCTGAGAGTTTTAGTATTACCTAGATATGTTCCTGGATTTTTGCAGTGAACTTCTCAATGCAAAGTAAGCAAAAAATGTAAGGGCAGAAAGATGCAGATGCAGAAAATTATTTATGCTCAAGAATATATCAACATGATCTAAGCTGATACATGTTCAGATTGGTATAAAATCTTCTACTTTGAGCAGGGGGTTGGACTAAAACATTTCCAAGGTACTTTCCAGCTCTATGATTCTATATCCCTATTTCTGATAATCAAGCCACATAGGATATCTACAGGTTATTTTTTAGCATGGTGATAAAAGTGGCTTTGAAGTCCTCATTTTTACATGATTTATAATCTGTACAACTTCATGCAGCATACCTAATGCTTCCACTCTCTTATTTTCCCCAGAAAACCAGCCCTGTGAGGTGAGTTCAGCTGAGATAGATTGGCTCAAAATCTTCAGTTGGTTTTCATGTCTAAGGAAGACTGGAACTCGTGGTTTTCTTTGCTACAGTATAAAACTAGTTCTGAAAAAATATAACAGAAACAAAAAACCTGGCATCTCCAGACATAAGCATTAAATCACAAAAACAACCAATGGCTCCCCAAAAGAGGATGTTTTGAGCAGTACATTGTATATCAGTGGGCTGGGGTGTATAACTATAATTCATTATCTGCCTGACTTTGTGTTTGGAAAGTTGTGAGAGATTTCTCAAACTACACTGATTTATGTTAATTTAACCCAAATGTATATATATTGAAGGTAATAGAATATGCCCTTCCTCCCTTGTAATAAAAAGCCCCAAATCAAAGTGCAATCTGTGAAGAAAATCACCAATCCTATAATTATTATAAATCAATTTGATTTTTCCATAGGTATGGAATATGGTTTTTTCTTATCTCTGATGTATTAAATCAAGTTAGGTTGAAAACGTTTGCTTTGTGATTTAAAAGCGCATTCAAAGACGGAGAGACTTTGGATTTTTTTTGTCAAATCAACAGACTATTTTCAAACCTGCTGCTCTTGAGATTACATATAAGCAAGAATTATTTAGTAGTTAACTGAGGCACTTTGAAAGTAGCATTGCCAACACATCTGGGTATTGTAGTGTATATTTTAAGCAAGCAATGGAATTGTAGAAAAGAAAGGCACAGATACAATGCAATTAGGAGATGGCCAAAGCTGAATATTGCTTAAGGATAAAACTCCCCTCCAAAAAATCACAAGGTTTAAGTGAGCCATTGTTTATATAGATGAGCTTTCCTTCAGTGAAATTCAGTTCTGTTTGGAAGACGAGTTAGATGTGCATATTACTGTGAAGTTTCTTTTTTTTTTAAAAAAATGGTTCTGCTTTCCTAGAGCAAATATTTCAGCCATCGTTAATCTTTATTATTTGCAGAGTAGAAACTTTGCTACATGATTTAATGATCATAGTGTTAATTTATTCCCTTCATAGAAAAGCAATGGACCAAATTAGAGAAAAACTTCAGGAAACATATTGCAGAATGTAGGATATGCATCTGTGGGTGTGTTTTCTCATCTTGCTGAAAACAAAAATTGGTTACTTTGAATAAGCCCTTTTGTCAATTTGTTTTAACTGAAGCCACAATGAAGGGTTACAAAATGACAAAATTGATTTTTCTCTCTTTATCTTTGTCAAATAATTCACCCAAACTACAGTCAGTATTCTTGTAATGAGATTAATGAATCTATCAAGTTTATTGCAATCCAGAAAATAATATAAGAAAGGGGAATAATCCACAACAATATTTGCACATATGGGTATTTCTGTAAAATATGGATTTTTATTCATTGGAAGTAAGTATAGGTTTAATTCTTGGGTCTAGCTTGAAAATATGGGTGAAACAAATTCTAGTACGAAGACATTTAATTCATCTCTCTCTGTCTCTGTCTCTGTCTGTCTCTGTCGCTCTCTGGTACTCTTTGTCGCTCTCTCCCTCTCCCCCCTCCCTCACAGGCTTAGATTTTAGCAACAAACTGTGCAAGAGTTTGTAACCACATAGGTGCTGGCAGTGACTGCCTCTTAACTATATGACAATTTGAAATTAAATAAGTAGGTAGTATTTCTGCATGATATTTCACATTGTGTGGGTTTGGATTGGTTTTAAATACTTTACTTCAAAACTTTATTTATTTTTCCTTCACCTTTACCTATCTTTTACACCCAACATTCTAAACTCAGAAATAATTGGAAAATCAAGCAAAAATAATAAAAAATGGCTTAAGAAATTAATTTGTTTCTTTACCCTTCTACACAGTGATTTTGTGAAATTACACAGTCATTCACTGAAACCTTATGACAGTCATTTTTCCTTCTTCCTCATTACTGAGTAATTGAATGACTAAAGAAATTAGATGCTAATTTGACTGAATATAAACTAGTAGCATTCTATCTCTGATATACTGACTGTTCAGTCAAGCCTGTCTACTTTAGCCATGAGTAAGTATGGATTTAGTCCAGCTAAATTTGTGGGATTTTAGTGGGCCATAATGTGATTGAAGACTGTTACTATGTATCTACCATTTTCAATAATAATGATAATTACTCAGACAGTCTTTATTAGGGAAAAATGCTACTGTGAAATCTTTGGTGCTCCCTGAGCTTGATTAGTTGCTTACAGACATTTCATTATCTGATTAGGTAACATCTCCAGTGCCTTTTGCATATATGCAGTTGATTGTCCTGTCAGTGTTGGTGAAGATAGTTTTCTCCTGGGTAGTTCCTTGATAAGGCTGTTGTTTAGTGTTCATTTGATTGTTTGTCTGTTGTTAATTCCTGCTTCTGAAAAGTGTTGAAAAGTATTGAATGATGGGTATGGAAAAAAAAAGACTTTGGAATCTCAAAGTTTTACATTGTAGATTTTTTTTCCTAATGAGATGGGTGATGAACTGAGTAATTGGAAAGGAGAAGGAGAAAAAAGCCTAATTAACTGTAGTTACTAATTACTGGGCTCTGCATGAAAACACAGCTGGAGCCCTGATGACTGATCCTTACTTTAATTTTACATGGGGGAGATTAGATGCTAAAGTTCAGTCATCTACATTTATCCAGGCTTGATTTTAGGAAAAGAGTGGGAAAACATAAATGTACCTTCAGAAAAAACATTATATCCCATCTATTAATAAATCACTTTTGCTTATCAATCTATTCATGTAGCATTCATTATGTTCATGCCCTATTTTTGGATAAGCTGACCTTGGAAGCCAGAACTTTGTGGTTTCTGAGAAGATAATGCACACACACAGCACAAGTCACAAAGTCTGCTGCAACTAAGTCTCCCTGAATTCAGTGGATCTTGCTTTGCAGAATGCAAAATCTCTGGGCCTGATTATAGATAGACTAGGCACCTCAGAAAACTTGGACATTATTTATTCACAATAAGCTTTGCAATCAGTAATATAATGCATGTTCCATGGCATTTATACATTAAGGCCCTGTCCCACTGCACTTACAGATGGAAAGAGGATGTAAAAACGTTAAAAAAAGCTTGCCATCTGTTGGAAAACGCAATGTATCCATTGTGTACTCACTGCATACATGTTTCATACACTCTATCTGTCGAGCATCCGTCCACTGCAATTTCATCCACCCAAGAAATTTTGAGCTGCACAAAACTTTGTGAACGGATGAACTTTCCGCCGCGTACGATGTACATCTATGACATATATGGGCAACAAATGTTCTATGTCCGTTTATCATCAGTTAAACATCCAGTGTATCCTCTCTGCATCCTCTGGGCATCCTCACAACTCACATCCGCTGCAGCTGAAAATGGAAAGAGGGAGGAAAGAAAAGGTACATGGAACGTCTACACAGCATTAGTAGCACGGAAATAGAAAGGATGCACCGTGAACGGTTTGCATCCGATATACATCCATGCAGCATCCCCTTTCNATTCTCCCCCGGAACCCCTTCGGAGGTGTCATCTGCTTCCATCCACTAGGCTTCCTATGAACATCCATTTAACATCCTCACTACATACTACCCACGTCCGTTCTTTTCCATTCTGTTTATGCAAATTTTTGCCACTTTTGGAGCAGATGACAACGGATGGAGCCACCCCCGAAATTTTGCTCGTCTGCTGTGACCTTTATGCATACGTTTTGCATCCGTCGGCCAGTGGGACTGGGCCTTTACTAGTAATGATCGAATGACATTCTGAGCAAAAACATTCCTTGTATTTGCAGTTTGGCAGAAGGGCTTTACTCTACATGAGCTGTCATGCATCTCTGCATGATCTGTACATTTGTCTACCCAGTAAAGGCGAGGTCCCACTGGCCGATGGACACAAAACGTATCCATAAGGGACACAGCGGACGAGCAAAATTTCGGGGGTGGCTCCATCCGTTGTCATCTGCTCCAAAAAGTGGCAAAAA
>BHFT01028493.1:0-16127 GCA_004320025.1 Laticauda laticaudata
TTGCCCCTTTTGAGAGCGGATAACAACGGATGGAACATTTTTCTCATCCGCTGTGTCTTTTTTACAAACGTTTTGCAGCTGTCGGCCAGTGTGACAGGGCCTTAATACCATAAGCCTCTTTTTCTTGATCTCTTACTTCACCTTGAAGCATGTGATCATCCTTCCTTTTCACTCTGGAGCTCCAGGCCATGTGGTCCTCCTGTCTACCATTAAACCTTCCAAATAGTCTCCATGTTTTCAATGTCTTTTCCCCCACTTGGAACTGAACCCAGAAGGATAATTCTTCCAACACAACCTTTGCAGCATGGTCACAAGATCGGAATTCAGATGCTTGGCAATTGACTCAGTTGCAGTGCCCTGGGGTCATGTGATCACCTTTTATAATCTTCTGACAAGGAAAGTCAATGGGGAAGCCAGATTCACTTAACAACAATATTACTTACTTAATGACTGCAGTGATTCATTTAGCAACTGTGGCAAGACAGGTCGCAAAGTGGGGCAAAACTCACTTAATAAATGTCTCACAATAGAAGTGTTGTGCTCAATTATGGTCGTAAATTGAGGACTACTTGTGGTTAAAATGAATGAGTTAGTAAGGAATTTGATAAGTATAAATGTTCATATTCACAAACCAACCTCCTTTTTCTACCATGGTTCAAAGATCTTGACCAACCTCTAAAGAGTCTTCTACTCAACCTATTGTTGATCAACACAAGAGTGCTCCATACTGTAGGAAGTTAGCACCCACCCCTCTCCTAGAAAATTGAAATATCCTGGGAAATATTAAAAAGGCAGAATATTTCCCTTAAAAAAGAGTATCAGTTAGGGAAACTCAGAGATGCAGAAACTCAGCCCCCCCCCCCTTTGTTAATGCATGAGGCCATTAAGGCCTTGGGCCAGAATACTTTACATAATAAAAGATCCCAGGTAAATGTATAGCGAATGGCCCAAGAGCCCTTTTCAGTGCAAATTACATCAGTCGAGCAAGGCTTCAACCAATGCCTGGAATTAGGGAAAAAGACGCTACAAAGGTTAGTCTAGAGAACCCCCGCCCCTGGAGTCTGACAGCCTGGGGATGACATTTTTGCACAAGGAACAGAAAAGATCGAAAGCCCCATAGTCACACTGAACCAAGGATGCAAAGAGGGATGTAAAACGACAAAAAATGGCTGCCATTGGCCATCGCGTCTCGAAAACGCGATGCTCAACGCCTCCATTTTGCTCCTCTCTATCCGTCCAGGCATCGTTTATTGACGTTTCATCCGCTCCAAAAGTTTTTTGGGTTTCCCAAAAACTTTTCGTGGATAAAATGATATTCTAGTTTCGTCCTGCTTATAGGGCTATTCCGCCTACGCACGCTACGCTGCTCCGCTTCAGGCAACCGTTTCTCGCATCCGCATTACGCAATTCCGCTATATCCGCTAGCGCAATCCCGCTGATGCATAGCCGCGCAACTCACATCCACTCGTGACGCAGCGCAGAACGAACGGTACGGGGGAATGGATGCAGAAAGCATACCTAGCAGACGCGAGCAGGAACAAAGCATTTAAAACCGGAAAAAAACGTCCAGAGGGGACCTATCTTGGAATATTTAAGATGTCTAGAGGATGTCCTCAGCGGAAAACCGTATCATTGCCCTAGCTATAAAGGGGAGGCAACTCATCTGCAATCTCCACTTTCAGAACAGCAGCCCAGCAGTGCAGAGCCTCCTGCAGCCTTCATCTGACTCTTCTCTTTCCACAGCATCACAGTTCATGTCCACCGTTGGATTGTAGGACTAAATCATTTCGGCATGCCATCATCCTTCTGCAACAGTACAAGCCATCTACCAGGTCTCTGTGAACAACTCTACTACGGAGGAAGAAAAGGGAGGCACCCAAAAAAATCTTGTGCTCCAAAGGATAGTTCGCCAGAAGGGCAGAGGCGGACTGTACAACAAGGCTGATGTGCGAAGCTCGAGAGCAAAGACACTCGGGCATTCCAGAACTTCATGAGGATGCCTACAGCTCATGTTTGAGCGAACTTGTAGCATGCGGCTGGACACCCAGTGTTACCTAAGGGCAAACACACTAACTTCCGGCCCAGCCTGGAACCTGGGCTCAAGTGGACTCACTCTGTGCCAACCTGCCTCAGGACCACCTCAGAGCATGCAGGACGGCTGGAGGGCTGCGTCCAGACACCATTTCAGCATTGTAGGTCAGAGAAGTGTGCAGCCGATCATCATCGAAGAATACCAAAGGGAGGAGCTCCTCCGAATGCCCCACCGACTGCAAGAAGAATGGAAGAAAGTTGAGAGCTATTGGTATCAGACTTGTGAAACTTCCCACACACATCGTTGGAGCCATAATATGGCAAGCACGTGGCCTTCGCAAAGCGCCAGCCAAGTTCGAGCTCCACTTATTCAATACAAAGGCCTTCTCCAGCATCATCCTCTTCGCCAACGGTCAGATGCCGACTATAAGTATGTACATCCGATGCTTCATGGCAACGTACTCAATCTTCAAGATGCCCAGGTATACAACACCAGATCACCTCAAGGCCAAGCTGAGGCAACCTCATGTGGGGCTTCCCCAGATGCAGACCCGCTCCCACAGAGACGTGTCCTACCTTGCAAGGGTCGAGAGCAACTCTCCTAGCACAAAGCCTACTTCATTGGTCACGACTTAAACTGCCTCACACTACTCATATGAGCCCTGACACGTGCCAGACTCTCATCCTACACTCCATAGACAAGTACGAGGATTCTTCAGACTGTACAGGGTCATGAGCAAGATCAGGCGTGCTTGTAGGACCGCTCATCGACGTAAGGCCAACAGTTCCAGGTATTTCTCGCTATGACCATGCAGCATAGCCAGAAGACCGTGGAGAGGCATCGTGAGCTTGCTGCATCCTGCACAAATCTTCATGCGCACCCCTACCCAGTACTTGCAGAACAGGCTTGTGGGACCATCAACAAGGCAATGGGGACATGGACCGGGGGAATGGAGGCAAGGGCCAAACACTTGATCGACACTGATGGATGTTGCCAAGGCCCCAAAACCAGAGCGCTCACCCGTAGAAGCGAAGAAGCAGCCGCACCTCAACCTTGTAAACACGGCAATTGCAACTCACCCAGATCGGAAGCAGTGTGATGGCAAGGACAGGATCGGTTAGATGCTTAATGGATGCCCTTCCTTCAGCCTGATCTCACACAGCGGATGAGATTGGGCCCCATCTTGTATGTTCTGGTTGGCCCTACAATGAAGACAGGGGCGCTTTAATAAAGAGATAATTCATGTGTTTATTGTTGACATGTGGAATTGAAATGTAGATTGATAAATGTATGATAATAAAGGGCCATCCAGGTGTGGCACCTGGAGAGGTGGACCATACATCCCGACTATTTGCTTGCACTGGAGGTTTATCTTATCCCACTGCCTATCCCTAACCCATCCACAGCTATCCATTACCCATCGCCACAAGCTTACAAAGGCTTGAAACCATTTCTAAAATTCCCACACAGACTTTACTAAAAAAAAGAAATTGAAAAACAGTGTGTGAATTCTTAAATACGGACTTTTATGTAACAAAAGCTATAAAAACAAAAAAGGAGTCTCTGGCAACTCCTCTGGTCGGCTCAGTCTCAGGGTGAAGGGTCCAGGTGCTTGGAGGTGGCTGTGCTGGAGTGGTTGTCATCAGTCCCCAGAAGCAGAAGCAGCAGAAAGCGGCCAGGCTCCCGCCGAAGAGCGAGCCCGTGCTGCCAGAAGCCCCGGGAGAACCAGAGTGAGCAGGGGCGGCGATGGTAGCTGATCCCTCTTTGCCAGAGATGCGGGCACAAATGGCCTGAAGGCGTGCTTGCTTCCGCATGGTATTTGGGGTGCTGGCTGGCAGGAGGCTGGCAGCAACCAAGGAGCTGGCCAGGAGGCTGGGCACCAAGGTGGCAGAGGTGGCAGGCAGGAAGGCACCAAGGCTTGCAGCAGCAGGACAGCAAGGGCGGCAGGCAAGCTGGCACCAGGCTGCAGCAAGGCTTTGCAGCAAACATGCAGGCAGGGCAGGCAAGGCAAGCCAATCCACCGGCAGCCGGTACTTCCTCTGAATGAGACGACCTGTTTCCGAGCTGCTTCCGTTATATCCGCGGGGCTGATTCTCAATGCATCCTCCCCATGCGCAAATTAAACACCAGGCATCCATTAGGCTTCCAACTGTGCATCCGCTCGGTGCATCCGCTTCCATCTGTTCGGCGTCCCGCTCTCATTCCGCGGATATCTTGCTTCCGTCCGCTTTTGCTGCGGCCCCCCCGGATAGCTAGCGAGATGTGCCATCTGCTCCCCATCCACTTCCATCCGCTGGGCTCGCGTTCGGCATCCGCTTTCCATCGCGCCTGCGTCCTCCCCGCGTCCGTGTTATCTTGCTCCGGTTATGCAAATTTTTGCCCCTTTTGAGAGCGGATAACAATGGATGGAACATTTTGCTTGTCCACTGTGTCCTTTTTGCATCCGTTGGGCAGTGTGACATGGGCTTTAGGTTCAGCCCAACAGAGGGTATATAAGGGTCTCTCAGCATCTTGGCCAGCCCTTCTTTCTCTTTTCCTTCACCTCGGAACATGTGATCATCCTTCTTTGGAGCTTCAAGGCATGTGGTGCAGGCCACCATTAAAACCATCTTTCCAAACAGCCTTCATGTTTCCAGTGTCTTTTTCCCCACTTGGGACTGAACCCAGAAGGGTATTTCTACCAACAGTACCAAGACCAACACAAGAATGCTTCATACCAAGGTGGCTTTAGTTCCACAACCCTGATCTCCACTCTCTGGAGGTATTCTCTGTTGCATCTCTGCTCTTGACCAGGGACAGTCCCTGGGTTAAAGGAGAACCATTAACAGGAACAACAAGGTGCAAAGTCCTGCTCAAATATTCCCCCCCCCCACGCCACTCTACACAGCTAATCTTTCAAGTTAAAAAAAAAAAAAACCCACACAAAGCACAAAAAATCAGGAAGTAAGTTAATGGGTTGCTGGAAAGATTATAGACTTCATATTATTTTGGTAAACAATGAAGAGGTGAAACTTGGATCAGCGCAGCAATAACTGCTTGCCTTGAGGGAAATACCAGACCTTTCTATCTAGTTTCTCTCAGCAACAAGCCAGAAAAGAGTGCAACCCATCAATATATAACATTCAAAGGCATCCAGCTGCTGAATAATTGCTCTATTTAACTTTCAGATCTGGACTGGGTGACAAAAAAATTGGAGATGTTATCCTATTTTACCCAATTAATGATATAAAAGAGGGATATAAAATTTTCTCTATATATTATCCTTATGAACTTCATTATTTTATATTCATCTACTTTAGAAGTTCTAAACTGGGGCAGTGTGGCCTATATCTTGATCTTTAAAAAATATAGCTGTAACACAAAGTAAACTACAGTATATTCTAGAACTCCAGTGAAACTATGCTCATTTTAAAACATATTATTTTCTGCATGATTGACACCCAAATTAAATATTACAATAAGACATAGTGTGATTTGTTTAGTTTTGACTGGGTGAATTAAATGAAGCAAACCATAGATTAGCATAATGTATGAACCCAGTCTCAGTCTGGAAAGACAGTTAACTGATTCTATCCAATCAAAAGAACAACTAATTTCAGCCCAGGCAATTATAGGTACCCAACTCTTCAAAACAGATACTTCTTTTCCCAAGATCCTAGAGAAGCTGAGAATAGCAACTCTGGAAATCTCAGGAAAAGACATGGATGCTTTAAAGAATTCTTGGCAGGTGCTATGTTTCTACTCTTGTGTGTTCTGAAATCCCTTTTGGGAATCAGATGCATAGCACCACAGAGCTGTATTATGATGTTATTGTGGTTCTACTCCTACTTAAATGTTGTTAGCTGTGAAATCATGTCCGACCCATCACGACCCCATGGGCAATGTTCCTCCAGGCCTTCCTGTCCTCTACCATACCTGAGTCCATTTAAGCTCACGCTGACTGCTTCAGTGACTCCATCCAGCCACCCCATTCTCTGCCGTTCCCTTCTTCTTTTGCCCTCAACTGTTCCCAGTTTTACACTACTTGAATAGGTAAGTCTAAAGGGTTGTTAGGGGAGTGAGGTCAGACCTTAAGATACTTGAGATATATCATGGTTCAGTTCTTCCCCCTATCCTTATCATTATCTACAGTACATGAAATTAATGGGAAAAGTCATCTGTTTTGGGCTGAGGTGTCATCAATTTACAGGCGATATCCAGTTATACATCTTTAACCTGGGTTGATTTGGAGATGTAGGGAAAGTCATGACTGATATCTGGAGACTGTGAGGGTATGGATGGGGAAAAAGAGGCTCAGACTTAGTCCAAAGAAGATGGAGTGGGTCTTAATTCAGAATCTGACTGATTCCATAAAAGTACCATTTTTGACTCTTGGGGGGATTATGCTTACAGTGTGCAGGTTCTCCTGGATTTATAGCTCTGGTTCAAAGGAACAGATAGAGAGCTGTGACTAGGAGGGCTTTGCATACAAACCTTGGTTTAGTGCCAGCTATAGCCTTATCTGGTGAATTATAACCAACAGCACCATGTTCAATGAACATAACTTATTACTTGTGTCATTATTTATTGATTATATATTGATTCATTTTGCTTTCTTTATATAAGTTCTATAAGTCACCTTGATTCCTAGTTTCAGGCAGTGGACATATCCCACAAATAAATATTGTAGGAAATAAGATTGTCCTGCGATTGTCCTGGGATATAGTTGGGATCCCAGGGGTGAGATTCTACCTGTTCGCACCTATTCGCTAGAATCGGTTGTTAACATTCTAAGCAGTTCGAAAAACTGTTGTTAGAAGAAATTACTGGCCTAATCCTGTAAGGAAGGCAGGAAGGAAACATTCTGGTGTTGCTTACAGAAANGTAAGGAAGGCAGGAAGGAAACATTCTGGTGTTGCTTACAGAAACTGCCTCTCTGTTAACCCTTATTACATTCTTGGCAGGACTAGACTTCCTGTCTCTTGAACTTCTCTGGAGTTTTTTTCTCCTCCTTGGCTAGTACTTTGCTTATGTGGAGTGACCATTCAAAGTTACAATGGCATTGAAGGCACTGAAAAAAGTGACTTGTGACTGTTTTTCACACTTAAGACTGTTGCAGCATCCCCACAGTCATGAGAGATCAGGCAAGGAGATGCATGCCTCAATGTGACTGATATTGAGTTGGCCACGCCCAGCCAATAACATGACCACCAAGCCACGTCCACCCAGTCACAAGACCACCCAGTCACAAGACCACCAAGCCACGCCCACCAACTAAGCCACGCCCAAAGAACCAGTTGTTAAAAAAAATTAATCCCACTCCTGGATTAACCCTTATTCTAAACAAAATTTTATGTTTTACTGAACACATATAGAGTTGCTTTGTAAAATACAAATCTTAACAGTAATCATTATATCCATGGAGAGTCTCAGTTATCCAGGTCATGGGTGGCCCAAACCCCAAAGGTATGTTTTTGAGGAGGCAACTGGACTTCCTTGTTTTTCTTTGAATACATTTTGCTTCTCATCCAAGAAACTTCTTCAGCTCTGACTGGATGGTGGGGAATGGAAGGATTTGCAAGGAATATAAATTCTTCCATTCCCCACCATCCAGTCAAATTGAAGCTTCTTGGATGAGAAGCGAAACATCTACAAAGATTAACAAGAAAGTCCAGTTGCCTCTTCAAAAAAAGCACCTTTGGGATTAATCATTATGTATTTTCCAGAAAGATCTCTGGTAGGCAGTTAGGAGAAGAGAGGTCACTTTATGGTGACTAGTCAGGTGCTTGCTATAAAATACACCGTTACATTTAGACTTGAAGAGAAAACATCCATAATATAAAGACAGAGTGAAACAAACAATAAAGAAGCAAAGTAAAAAGCAACGCTGCTGTAATAAATCCAGGGAAGAGATTTCCTGTTCCCTTCTCTTGATATCATAGTTGATGTCAGGTGCCAGAAAAGCTTGAAAAGTATCTGGGAATATTTGCAAATAATCTCTAGGGATACTGAGACAAACAAAATTCTGTGGATGACATGAGGATTTTGTAGTACATATCTTAGGACGGAATGCTACTTAACTGACAACTAGTTGGAAGACCTTGCATGTTATTGGCATAGCAGCGAAAAACTTGTTATCAGTTACCTTATCTATGCTACTTCCATATATGCAGCAAATATGAATGGGGTTATTTTAAAGTTAATTTTCCCTTTTAGCTTCCAAACACAAGAAAAAATTGAACATCTTTTAAATGAGTCTGTGCCAGTCTACTATCTCTGTTTCCCTTTATTTTTTGCATAGCCCTATATGGAGGTAAATTGGAGACAGAAATAGCACAGAAAAAAATGAAAATGTCCTTCATTACATTTGAGAGGAATCCCACTCTGTTCAAATTATGGCGTACTTTTTAAGAAATGTTATAGAGTGGGGGGAAATGTGGGAAAGCAAGTAATAGGTTGCCAAATATGACAAAGATCTCAAAGATAATTGACCTATTATCCAAGACTTTTTTAATGTATGTGTTTGTATGATTTATGTAGCCACCCATGAGGAAGGAAGGAAGGAAGGAAGGAAGGAAGGAAGGAAGGAAGGAAGGAAGGAAGGAAGGAAGGAAGGAAGGAAAAATAACTGTGCTTTGTTGCCCTTAAGTGGACCTTAAAAGGAAGGCTCATATCCCTGCTTGGTTGGATTCACTCTTCATTCCTCTTCAGCAACATTCTGGTATCTCTTATAGTACCATTTCATCATCTGGAATTGCTCCAAAAAGCAGAACTTTCTGAGAACCATGAGCATAAAGATGGCTGGTCTTTGATGAATGGGGACTATTTGTGATTGAATTACATTGTTCCAGGTTATTGAATACATAACTCAGCTGCCTACTACATGAATTTTAAACCCAGCCAATTCAATCAGCCATTTTTTTTTAAATATTCTGTAAATCTAGCCACTGCAATATTTCAGGCAGCTACTAAAGCATAGGAGCAGGGCAGGATTTGAAAGCATAACTGAACTGTGATGACCCTACCCATTTTGCCACCTGAAATTCCTCACCAACTTGGGCAATGACACATTCTAGCTTTATTTTTCTACATATTCAGGCCAGGTGCTCAGTTTTTCCCAAAAGTTCTTAATTTCTGGATGTGATGGAGATTTTTGGCCTGCCTCTCTCTCTCTCTCTCTCTCTCTCTCTCTGTATGTATGTATGCTCTCCTGGGTAGTTAACAAATAATTATATATATTTAAAATAATTGTAGCATAAAGCCTGCCAAGAAAGGAACTCCATAAAACAATGAGATATTATGAAAACATGGAACATAGCAACACTTCTGATATTCACAGGGAATTCAGAATGAAAGTAGAGATTTTTTGACAAAGGTCACTGAGTCTACCTGTCATGAGTAAAAGGCAGTGGTGGGATTCAAATTTTTTTACTACCTGTGAGCTCTGTGGGCGTGGCTTGGTGGGCATGGCAGGGGAAGATACTGTAAAATCTCCAGTCAGAGGTGGTATTTGCCGGTTCTCCAAACTACTCAAAATTTCCGCTACCGGTTCTCCAGAACTGGTCAGAACCTGCTGAAAACCACCTCTGGTACAAGGACTCAGCACTCCCCATTATTCCCTCATCTTTTGCTACTCAGACTTTGTGCTGAATGAATCAAGAACACAGTCCAAAGTCTGGCCTGGAAATCTGCTTTTCGTAGGAGAACAAATACTATTAAGTAATCTTTAGGCTGGCTTTTCTTCTAATAACACTTTATAATTCTTGGAACCATAATAGATATCAGTGATTCTGAAGCACACACCAGCTTGGTCCAACCAAAGATCAAAGTATATGTGATATGAAATATATACAAAACAGATTTGCTGTATATTATTTCTTTTCATTGCCAGGCTACAACCATTAGGGTGAAAGTATGCAGGAACTGGCAGTGACAATTTTTGCAATCCTGTCCACGTGATATGATTCTGAATCTTACACCATGGTTTTCATTTTGAAAGGCTTAAAAATGCTTCACATTGTTGCAAGTGCTTTTTTAGTTTCAGAAATAAGACATTCTCTTAATAGAGGATGATAGGAAATGGTTGAATATATTTTAGCTGAGCCTATGACTTTTTGTCCATCTCACTGTGTGATTCTGGGCATCATTAGGCCAAGTGCATTTTCTGTTTTGTGTTTTTTCTCGTTTTAATCTCAGAAAAATAATATTGTGCTAGCTGTTATGTAACAAAAAGAAAAGTTACAAAAATGAAGTGAAACTTTGGAGAATGGATGTCAAAAATAAATTCTTTCTTGCCCACTTCCTCAACATACAGGTAGTCCTTAACTTATGACCACAATTGAACTCAACATTTCTGTTGTTAAGCAAGACATTTGTTGAATTTTGCCCCATTTTATGACTTTAGTTGTCCCCATTGCGAAGTGAATCACTGCTGTTGTTAAGTTAGTATCATAGTTGTTAACTGAATCTGGCTTCCCCATTGACTTTTCTTTTAAGAAGGTCACAAAAAGTGATCCAATGAAGCCAGGACACAGTAACCATCCTAAAAACATACCCAGTTGCCAAGCGCCCATATTTTGAAAGCATGGGGATGCTGCAATTTTGCTGTTGTAATTTTGAACAGTCACTAAGTGAATGGCTGTAAATTGAGGACTACCTGAACATGATAGGTATGCCTGGGAACTTTTTGAAACACATGACTCCACATAAAACTAATTGTTGGTTCTGCAATATTAAATACTTTCTGCCAATAAATAGCCCAGAATTTCTTTCACTATAGAATAGATCAAACACTGGGGCTGTTTTCATGGAATGGGATGTTTTCTTTCACATACAGCAAGATATTGCAATAAATTTCCACATTTTAATATGGAACTGGAGAATTTAAGATAACAATTAAGATGCAGCTGTTGAGCAGCTGCAATGCAACATATTCCATATTCTTTGTCTATCTTTAGAGTCTTCCTTGGTGGTTTTATCATGGCAAGATTCTGTGAATCAAAGCTTCCCACCTAAGCAAATTTATTTAAACTTCTCAAATAGGGATATGTAATTCACACAAAATCAGAGCATGTTGTTTATAAATGGAATGCTTGAATGTATTTGCTAATTTATTCTTTCAGGTTCCAGATTGCATATTTAGATCTCCTGCTTTCTAAACTTTGTGCCTCATTAGTGAGTGAGGTATGAAATACCAATTCTATCTCAGATATTTAGGTTCCTTTCAAGTTTGCGAGACATGATTATCCAGCAAGCTACGGCAGGTTGGAAGACCTCCTGACTGGTTCATTAAAAAATGAAATGTTTCCTTTGACAAGTTCTTTTCTTTTGGCCCTTCCCCTCCCTCCCCAAATGATAATAGAGATTTACCAGAAAAGTATGTAGATCAAAGAAAAGAGCCTTTGCCTCATATTTAAGTGCAGATGTGCTCAATGGCATGCACAGCCAGGACCATCACATTTCCCACCAGTTCATTTCTTTTGTTAAAAAAAAATCCCATTGGAGGCTTGCCAACCCTTCCAGAGATATTGCTGAGATCCCAAGCCACACAATTCTCAAAGCTGAAACTTGAATCGGGGATCTTTTTTTTCAAACAGTCTGCAATCATCTGCATGCCATACTGAAGGGCGATCAAGAAAGTGTCTCCTAACTGAAACCCTTGGAATCCCCAAGGTTACAAATATGCAGATAAGTTTGTTGTAATTTGTACTCAACGAAAAGTATTTTTTAAAATAACAGGAACTTTGTACTAATTCCTTTTGGGATAATACCTAGTCGTTGTGCCTCCTCATTCACATTTCCTATTGCTTTACTTTGAGACTTTCATTCACAACAAATGGCAGAATTATACTGCAGATTAATCTACCAGTCAACCGGTGCTGGAACAGTTGCTCTGTAGAGAGTCATTAGGTTGTTTGGACTGGTCAAGCTCATTAAATGCTTCAGTATAGTTTAAACTTTTTACATTTTCTTTCACCTATCTAACACATTATGATATCTACATAAGCGCACCAATGTGCCTACAGTCCCTATCCTATTGTTTCTTTTTTTCTTATATGTATCCATGTATTCATAACTACGTTTTTACTTATACCGATTATTTTGTAAGCAATTGACAAATAAATAAATAAACAAACAAACAAACAAATAAATAAATAAATTCAATTAAGGTATAGTTGGAAGAAAAATCCTTCTGGGTTCTGTTCCAAGTGGGAAAAAGACACTGGAAACATGGAGGCTGTTTGGAAGGTTTAATGGTGGACAGTAGGACCACATGGCTTGAAGCTCCAGAGTGAAAAGGAAGAATGATCACATGCTTCAAGGTGAAGGAAGAGAGCAAAAAAGAGGCTGAGGTGCTGAGAGTGCCTGGGTTTTATAACCTTTTTGGGATTTGAATTGAAGTTTGTATTCTGATTAGTTGTCAGACACCCATGGGGCCATGCAGGCCAGGGGCAACTCTGTAGGCTGTCCTGAGTTCCAGGTTTGGTTGAGCCTTGCTGGATGATGTTGTAATGAAAAGGGCTTATGGCAATTACTATAGCTTTACCTGGAGATCTTTGTTATGTAAAGTATTCTGGCCCAGGCCTTAATGGCTCATCCAAAGATGGGGGTGAGTTTCTACTTCTAAGGTTCTACTCTTTTTAGAGGAAATATTCTGCCTTTTTAAGATTTCCCAGGATATTTCATTTTTCTAGGAGAGGGGTGGGTGCTAACTTCCTACAGTACAAAACTAGAAACTGTGAGTTTTGGCATGAAAGCAGCTGCATGACCTTGGGCCAGTCCCTCTTTCTCAGGAAGCATGGAATGGCCAACCATTCCTGAAAATTTGCCAAGAAAACATCAGTCTAGTCCAGGCAGTTACAAGGAGTCAAGACTGACTTGAAAGCACAAACTTTCCCATTTGAACTTCCCCATTTTCCCTTGTATGCCTCTTTATATTATGAATCTATGCTGGGACATTGAAAAGTTATGCGATTTACAGAAAGTACATATTCCTAGATAGCTTTATAAATTTGCTGGTCTCTGCAGAAATGAAGACCTCTATAAAGCTTCACGACATGGTTGCTTGGGTTTACGTTTCTGTAAAATGTTAACAAGAAGACAGTGGAATAAAATATTCTTTTGGACAAGTGGGGTCATGTGGCAATAGAGGAAGCATCACCATGGAGTGCCTTCCACACACATGTCCCTTTTATGTAGGCACACCTTGTTGCACACACAGTTTGATGCACACCTCTGCCAAACACAAAGCAGTATAGAGTCACTCTAGTGCAGTGATGGCTAACCTTTTCTTCCTCATGTGCCGAAAGTATACATGTGTGCCTGCACCCATAATGTAATGTGTGGGTCCCCCGCACGCCTCTGAGCATGCATGCTGGTCTTGCGCACATGACCCGCCCCCTGTGTATGCATGGCACATACCCAACAATCAGCTGGCTGTTTGTTGGCATGGCACATACATGGCACATACCCAACATGGCACATACCCAACAATCAGCTGGCTGTTGGGAGGCATGTGCACATGTGCAAGTGCATCTCTTTCAGGCAATGGCTCACATGCCAGCAGAAATGGCTCTACGTGCCACTTCTATTACGCATGCCATAGGTTCGCCATCATGGTTCTAGAGCATACTGGCTCAGAATTCTGGGAGTTGAAGTCCACAAATCTCAAAATTTCCAAGTTTGGAAATCCCAGATCTACAGCTCTGTAAAAACATGAGGGCCAATTCCCTCTCTCTCTCTCTCTCTCTCTCTCTTTCTCTCTCTCTCTCTCTTTCTCTCTCTCTCTCTCTTCCTCTCCCTCTCCCCCTCTCCCCCTCTCCCTCTCTTCCCACTGGCTTTTAAATTAAAAGTTATCAGGGGTGGGCAAGAGTAGGAAGCCTCCCTCTGTAGACAGAATTACAATGAAGGGAGACGAAGGAGGGGTCCACAGCAACTTGCAGCAAACCAAGTGTTTTGCAGGCTGTAGCATTTCCAGAGAAGCTGTTTTAAAGGCAAGAAAGCCTTTTCTTTTGATTTTTCCTGACTTTGATGAATGAGAATAGCTGATTTGTAGATTTGTTTCACAAATTACAGTATATAGAAGCAAGCAAGCTCTTAAATATGCTTTTGTAATTTATTGGATTCAGTTTCTCCCATGAAAATTTTATTTTACATATGAAGTTGTAAAATTCTATTGTGGTTTCAGCTGACATACAGTTTAATTATTAAAAGAAAATGGTATATCTATTTCTTGTCCAATACATGAATAAATAATAAATGAGTCTTATGTAAGCAGACTCCATCTACCAATTACATACAATGGAATACTGATTTAATATTTTCCTTTTAAATTGCTGGTTTCAAGGGAATCTTCTTTTGCTTGTAACTACCCATCCATACTAGAATACTATGTGAAAAACCTATGTTGCATGTTCCGCTCATTCATGCCTTTTATATATTTATATCTGCCTTCATTATTTTTATAAACAATCAAGGCAGTAAACATACTAATACAGATAGTCCTCGATTTACAATAGTTCACTTAATGAACGTTCAGCATTACAACACCACTGCAAGAAGTGACTTATGTCCGATTTTTACATTTACAACCAGGGGTGGGATTCTGTTCTGTATAAAATAGTTTACTCCAAATCCTCGAATGTGATTGGCTAGAAAAGCCGGCATAGGGATTGGTTCAGTGGGGTTGTGGTGATTGTGTGGGTTTTTGTTTCTGGAGTTCTTTTAGTTTGATATTTTGGGACAGTTGTCTGATTGTGTCCCACGACACCATGACAGGAAAGAACCTTGAACGCTTCCATCTCACAGGGCTGCCTTGCAATTTTTACGATGATTTAACTTTCTTTCCGCTTTCTGTCTGAGCGCTCAATAGTGACAGTGTTGATGGCGTCTTTTCTCAGTTCACTGGCTTGTTTTTGCGCCCCACTTTCTCTCGGCTTGTTTCGTTCAGCTTCTGGGGAGAGTTACTTGCGTCTGGTTAGGGCTGTTATTTTTGTCGATTCCTACAGGACTTTCTCAATGTGTCCCCTTTTCTTGCAGCTCGGCAGATGGATCGAGGAATCTGCAATCGGCTTGAGCGGTGGTTTCCTCCGCAAACCGGCGGCCCCCATTTCCCGGGGGGCCAAAAATTTTTTCTTTTTTTCACGCCTTTTTTTGTTGGCGTACCAGGTGGTGGACCTCATCGTCATTTCTTCTCCGGATTCTGATGTTCTCGTCAAAATCTGTGGCATGGTGTGTAGTGGTGGTGGAAATTGTGCTTCTTCCCTTTGGTTAGGCTCGTTTCGTCGTTTATTCGCGTTCATTCTGTTTATGGGGCTGCTGACTTTTTCACGGCTTACTGCGCTGTGGCATTCAGCCGATGCTTCAGCCACTTATGTTGGGTTGATTTAGCAATTTACTTTGTAAATTAGGAGTCTTTTAAACCCAATAACCACTCGATCTCAATGGGGACTTCATCTAAGCTTCAGAACTCGCACGCTCCCCCCATTGTTGGAGGGCTGCCACAAAATCAGCGGATGGTCTCGCTGTCTTTTTGGTCCCTTCGGTAGAATTTGTGCCGTTTGGATGGGATTTGGACACCATTTGGTGCGTAGTGAGCTTTTAACTTCGCTGGAGTTCGGCCAGGCTCATTGTGTTGTACGTCCCTGGGCTTTCGCCAATGCTTTGGCCATCTTGAACACAGTTTGTCCACAATGCTTTAAGAAGACAGCCCTCTTACGCTGGTCTGAGATCTCTTCCATCTTGTTACTTTCTAAGTAGATTTGGAAACCATCTACCGTAGGATTCCCAATCTTCTTCATTGAGATTGAAGGGTGCGGCGTGCATTATTTCCGGCCATCGCTTCAAGCCTGGATTTCAATTCACCGCGTGCACAGTCTCACGTTTATGAGGACGATCCCATCCTCGTCACCAGGGTTTCCGTCCAGAAAAACGCGACGGTTAGACGGGTTCAACAGTAAAAATCTTTATTTCAACAATTATTGTAAAACGGAACGGGTTGGCTCTAAGCCGCGCAGCCTTTATATTACGGCTGCCTGTCAGCCTTGTAAGCCAATGACGGTTACTTGATTGTGCCACCTTTTGGCGGCTCTTTTGGATGGTTCCTAGTGAAACCAAT
>BHFT01028494.1:0-21179 GCA_004320025.1 Laticauda laticaudata
ACGAGAGAGATCCAGCGGTTTGAAAAGTAAGAGCAAAACCAAGAGGTTGGTAATATTTGCGTGCTGCAAAGAATACACAAAAGCTCTGGGTATGCACAGGAAAGGACACACCATGTAATATAATTCCGCAACATAAAATGAAAAAAATACAAAACTCAAACAAATCAACAAGAATTGGCAACAAGCAATCTTTGATTGATTTAGATTTTAATTCACTATTTAGAATCTAATCAGAGATGGCTTTGATGATTCTACGTCCCAAATAACTTCTCCAACGCAAGCGATAAGAGGAGCTACCTGTGTATCATGTGTGTGCATGGCTGTCAAAACTCCAAAAACACGGTCAAAGTAGTCTCTGGGGAGCGCCAGTCATGAAATTAGCACACTTACCAAGCAAGCCAGGCCTATTCCGTGAGCGACCCGCACCTTGTATTCTAGTTTTTGCCCAGTCCCCTCGCCCGCAAACCCACACTCACGCCATGATCATGTGACCAGCCAAGCCATGCCCACCAGCAGTCATGTGATCAGGGGAAAACCAAAACCCACTCCAAGTCATATGCCAGCAACCAGAGCCTGCAAACTTAAGGCCATGCCGACAGAATTTGAACATCCCGACTTGTGTGTGGGGGGCATTGAGGATGACGCTTGTGCACCAAGGGGGCGGTGGACTTAGCTTGCCTTCGGTATTATCCCACGTCATTTGTAAGTTTCTGTTAAAGTTGTAGCAACGTTTCAGCAGAATTGCATCTGCCATCATCAAGGCTTCTGTATGGAAGTGTGGTCTCACAGTTCTGGTTTCAAATTTGAAGGCTGGTCCCTATCTGATTGGCTATGAGCAGGGTCTGTGTTCTTGGACTTGGGAGTTTGATGATTGGTGTGTTCTGGTTTCTTTGTCTGTTTGTGGTTGATTGGCTGGCAACCCTCTGTTCTTGTGTTGGGGAGGCTTTCAGTGGGCAGCTTGGCTCCGTGTGAAAGGGACGCTGCTCTTCATTAGCAAGCTGCTCTCTCATTAGCAAGGCTGGTTTCACGCTGGGTGGCCTGGTGGGGGGGTGTTTGAGTTGGAGCTATCAGAAGGGAGTCCTGTTGTGCCCAGGTGTTTGCCTGGCTACTGTGGGTGTGGAGCATCTTCTATTTGAGAGTGCAGGCTTCCAAAATGATTGACAGTCTGGTGGAAATCGTCTTTCTATTCGCATGCTTTCAGGTTTTTTCAATTCTCTAGGCCTTCTCTAATGATTCTGTGGTTGGGGTTTGTCTATAGTGGCTAGGGTTTTTAGTGCCATTGAAAGTTGATGTTGTGGACCTGCTGGTTTCATGTGTTGGACTAGTGAGGAGGAACTAACAGAACACTGCTCTGAACGAACACATATTTTCATATACAAAGGACAAAGACTAACAAGCAAATTGAAGGAGCCCTTGGGATCACGGCACTGTCACCCGTCATTGAGGCAAACCTGTCCATGGAAGAATTTCAAATCCCGAGCCCTGGCTTAATGCCACCGCACAACCGCAAACTATGGCTAGATACATCGATGACACATTTGTGATTTGGCCGCGCATCGCGACACACACAGAAACCTAAACAATTTCCTAAACAGCCTAAACAACACACATCGCGGCTCAAAATCAAGTTCACCATGAACCAGAAATAAACAACCAACTACCATCCTAGATGTACTAATCTACAAAAGAACAGATGGACAACTGGGAACCACGCATATCGCTCGCAAAAGAAAACACACACCAGAACCGGTAACCTCAACGCCCATCCCACCACCACCAGCGCAGATAAATTCCGTGGGAAAACACTATAACCAGAACCAAACGGCTGGCAGATAGACACATATAAAGACTTGAAATCTATGCAGCCCTGACGGAAGTTATTTTGACAGCCAATGGCTTCCAAAAAAAAAAATCACGAGCCCCCCCTGATCCACAAATAACACACCCAAGACTAACAGAGACCTTAGAAGACCACAGACCTATGGAACAGCTGTCTTGCCCTACATAAGAGGTACTACAGATAAAATCAGTAGATACTACACAGGCCCAAATCAAGACGCTTCAAAACAACAAAAAAATAAGCCAGCCATCCTGAGAACCCCAAAGAGCAAAAAATTGACTGGAAAACCAAGGGCAATATACGAAATTCGCTGTAGCATCATGCACGGCCAACAATACATTGACAGACGCAAATAGAAGAAGATAAGTACCCCGCCTGGTAACAAAAAATGCAGTAAAAAAGCTGGAACACAACCTCCTCACTATCCCAACACATGAAAAACCAGCAGGTCAGCAACACAACTTCAATGGCACTAAAACCTAGCCAGCTATAGAAAAACCTCAACGCAGAGAATCATCAAGAGAAGCCATTAGAGATTGAAAAAAGAGCCTGACAAGCATGAATAGCAAGAGATGATTCCACCGACTGTCAATCATTTGGAAGCCTGCACCTCTCAGATCAGAAAAGGATCTCCACACCACAAAGCCAGGCTACAGGCGCGTGCTCCCTGGGCTACAAACAGACCTCCCTCTGATAGCTCCAACTCAAACATCCCCCCACCGCGCCGCCAGGTGAAACCAGCTTGCCTAATGAGAGCAGCGTTGCTAATGAAGAGGCAAGCCATCCTCTTCACACGGAGCCGCAAGCCTTGTTCACTGAAAGCCTCGCAACCAAGAAAGAGGGTTGCCAGCCAATCAAAGCCACAAAACAGACCAGAAGAAACAGAAACACCAATCAATGCAAACTCCAAGTCCAATGAACCCAGACCCTGGCTCATAGCCAATCAGAAATGGACCGAGCCTCAATTTGAAACCAAGGAACTGGTGAGACACACTTCCATACAGAAGCCTGATGATGGCAGATGAGATTCTGCTGAAACGTTGCTACAACTTTAACAGAAATACAATGATGTGGGATAATACCCGAAGGAAGCTAAACAGCTCACATGTCATTGTAGTTCTGTTAAAGTTGTATATATATGTATAGTTTTATATATATATAGTTTTATATATATATAGTTTTATATATATATAGTTTTATATGTATATAGTTTTACATATATATAGTTTGTGTGTGTGTATACATTACAAATAGGATATATAGTCTATTCAGTATCATAGGAAAGACCATTTCCAATCTTGATAGACATAGAAATATCATGGCATCTGAATATATTTCCCAAAGGTTTTGATATTAGGGAGAAAGCCATGTTGTCTACCACATTAGTCCGTGGCATATTTCTTGATTGATGATTCCTTTACTATTAATTAAAGAGCAGAAGCTATGCATCAATTCTGCATCTTCATTATCAATTCTAAGGCCGGATGCTCTACCTGTTGTCATTAGTTCGGTCTTCTATAGATTTGATCCCATTTTTTTCACTTTGCTCCTTGACTTTTAATTACTAAAGCTTGCAATCATTTACATTTTCAGCTATCACAGCTGTGTCACCAGCATAACACAGATTATTGATGTTTTTTTCCTCCAGTTTTTAAACCACGTGTATCTTCTTCTAATCCATATCCTATGTGCACATTTCTTAAATAGGTTGAACAAACAAGGAGAAATAAGGTTTCATTCTTTTGCTGAGCGGGAGGCCGCTTTGTCATATTCTATCCAGAGAGTAGCTTTCAATCCTGTCTGTGGGTTTTACGTAGGGACATTTTACATGAAGACCAGTGGTGGTATTCAGCCAGTTTGCACCGGATTGAGCAAACCGGTAGCAAGAATTTGGTGTGGGTCACTGAACTGGTAGTAAGTTCTGGCTGGCCATGCCCCCCCACCCAGTCACCCTCCCGCCCAATGCTTGCTCACCCCGCCCACCTGCCTGACATTCGGCTTTTTTTCCCTCCCGACAATCAGCTATAGATAAGATCAGCTGTGCCTGGATTCCCCTTGAGGCCCAGGAAGGCAAAAAATGGAGGGAGGAGCTCAGCCCCCCCTCCATTTTTTGCCTTCCAGAGCCCCAGAGAAGCCTTGGGAGAGCAAAAGCACCCCCCAGAGGCTTTTCTGAGGCTAGGAAGTTCCCCAAAACGGGTGGGGGCTGCAAAAAAACCCATGTCCACCCAGTCACATGGCCATGGCCACCAAGCCACGCCCATAGAACCACTGGTAAAAGTTTTTGAATCCCAACACTGATGAAGACAATGAGATATTTTGGGATTCCCATTTTCCTAAGGTCAGCCTACAATTGAACAGGATCCACACAATTGAAGGCTTTTCTATAGTCAGTGAAAGACATCTTTACTTTTTTTTAATTTAGTGGCGTTCTCAACTGTCCAGCATGCATCTGTAGCACAGATAGTCCTCAACTTATGACAATTTGTTTAGGGACAAAGTGTCAACAGCACTGAAAAAAGTGATTTATGACTGCTTTTCACACTTGTGACCATTGCAGCATCCCCATGGTTATATGATCAAAATTTGGATGGATGGCAACTGGCATATACTTAGCATGCTTGCAGTGTCCCAGGGTCATGGGATCTCCTTTTGCAACCTTCTGACAAGCAAAGTCAATGGGGAAGTTAGATTCACTTAATAACCATATTAATAACTTAACAATCATGGTGGTTCACTTAACGGTGGCAAGATAGGTTGTAAAATGGGGTAAAACTCACTTAACAATTGTCTTGCTTAGTAACATAAATGTTGGGCTCAATTGTAGTCATCGGTCAAAGACTATCTGTAATATAGCTTATTCCTTAGCCTTAGTCTAAAGCCAATTTGAACATCTGGCCTCCCACTCTCTAGGTAAGTCTCTAACCTGTTTTTAATGATCCTTAGAATTACTTAGACACCTTATGAGATTAAGGATCTTGTATGATAGTTTGCACATTCTGATCATTTTACTTTTTTTGATGGTGATGATGATGATTAGCTATCAACTCCAGCAGACTCAGTTAGTTATATAGATTGACCTGTTCCAATCTGTGAGTCATTGTCATTCACCAAATTAATTGGTATAGTAATAAAAATAAAAGAAGTAGAAGCTTTAAGTGATTCTTTTTCTGTTGCTTTTGTAGATATTCCATCAATTCCTGTAGCCTTCTGCTATAGTAACAGATGATCTTTTGGGCCTTTTAAAAATATAATTTTAAATTTTTGTTTATAAAGGAATATCTTTTAAGATAACTTTGATGTTGGTATCCCTATTGTCACGAATTCGATAAATGTTACAATAGGGATTTTTTCTTGTTGTTTGGCATTCTCTTTTCTCTTTTCTCCTTAATAATGTTTTAGATTTAATTTCCTAATTCCCCAGGTTCCCTATTTAAACAGAGTGATTCCTGAAAATGGTGGGTACTTGCTGAAGATTATAATGTGGAAACTGGTTGGCTTTTTTTTTTTTGTTTCTTTTGCTTGATTTGGAATTTGCATTTGAGCAGTCAGTGATCTGTTCCACAATCATTTTCTTCTAACTGAGCTCTTCTACCTCCTTGAAACAATAATACAGTCAATTTGGTTTCTTTGTCTTACATCTCACAATATCTATTCATATACAGTATATTGTTTTGGTTGTTTGAAGAGTGCATTAGCAATGAAGAAATAATTGGGTTGGCAGAAACAGCTAAAATCTCCTTCTGCTTCATTTTTGTGAAATAGTAAGATTTGTTTTCCTTGCTATTTCCAACTTTGGCATTTGAATCTTCAAACACAAGCAGCATACCTTGTTTTAATATTCTGTAGATTTCAGATTGAACTTGACCATAAAACTCATCAACCTTATTTTCTTCTGCATCAGTGGTAGGAGCATAAACTTGTAAAGCTAGCATATTAAAGGGCTGGCTTTGAAATCTAATTGATATTATTCAGTCATTGATTGCACTCTACCAAAGCACTGTTTTTGGTTCTTTGTTTTTCATATAATTAGTAATAAACAATGATATTCTGTCTGAAATTGTCTAATTCCATTCCAGTTCAGTTCTCTGAAGGCTAGCATATCAATGTGCAATTGATTCATTCTATCTTTCTCTGGATTACATTTTCTCTGGGTCATGCTTTGTACATTCTTTGCTCCTACTGTAACTTTGCCCTTGCTATTTTGGATTCCCCCCCCCCCCCCCCCCNCCCCCCCCGTGTGTCAACTTCAACAACTATGCAGCCCAAGTCTTCAATCTAGCCACATCATAAACCCATTAATAGACCAAAAGTTTATTGGTTCTCTCATGAGCATGTTAAATGTCATTAGACCTGAGAGGATCTGGTATGTGTATTATCAATCACTGCATATTTTCTATCCATGTGGTTTTCTTGCTAAAATACCAGAATGGCTTACCATTGTCTTCTCCAGCAGAGTATGAAATGATGCCTTCACTGCTGTCCAATTTAGGTGTCTGCTTGCTTTAGCTGGAAAGTTGAGATGATTTTCATAGGTTGGGTGACTTTTCAGAGAGTATAAGTGTGCATAAACGCACCAATGGGCCTACCGTCTCTGTCCTATTGTTTCTTTTTTTTATTCATATCAATTTCATGTATTCATAACCATGTTTATACTTATACCTGTTATCTAATACTTGCTTGACAAATAAATAAATGAATGTTAAAAAGAGTATATTTCATTGTATACTTCCAGTGTTCTTTATTCATCTAACCATGGCCAACTTGCTCTGGCCAACTCATCACAGC
The DNA here is from genome assembly GCA_004320025.1 of Laticauda laticaudata. NCBI lineage: Eukaryota > Metazoa > Chordata > Lepidosauria > Squamata > Elapidae > Laticauda > Laticauda laticaudata. The sequence goes on from BHFT01028494.1 coordinate 6,626, forward strand.
CAACATGCCACAGGACAAATCAGCATGGCCAACTCACCATGGGACAACTTGCTGCAGGACAAAATAATAATATCAAAGAAATGGTGGAATAGAATCACAAAAGAAAGGATGCAAAAGGAGGTACAAAATGAAATGTGAAAGACAAAAATTAATATATTTTAAAATTTATTTTAAAGAATTAAATAAAATTGTTGAATTGCCTCACAGTGAGTTTGTCCCATGATGAGTTGGCTGTGGTGAGTTGTCCCATGGCAAGTTGGCCACAGCAAGCTGGCCATCGTGAGTTGACCATGGTGAGTTGATAGCAGTGAGTTGGCTGTGGCAAGTTGGCTGTGGCAAATTGTCCCATTCTATTCCCAGGAACACCCTACTGGTATATAATCACAGCATAGCAGGATTTGAGGAAAACAAAAGTCTCTAGTAAGTAAAAAAAAAAGTGGTCAAACATTAAACCTAAATATAGTAAATAAAGAGCATTTTGTTGTGAAACAGAACTACTTGCAAAACAGAACTATGAAACAGAACAGTTTCATTTTGGCTATTTAGTTGACAGTGATTTTCATGAGCTAAAATACCAGTATTTAGATTTATTACTAAGGAATATATATTCTCTCATGATCATATCTAAGAATGATATACTAAATTAGGAAACCTATCCCACAAAACCTGTTTAAAAACCATTTTCCTTTTTTCCTCTTTGTTGAACAAAATAGGTTTTTTTTCTTCTTGTTTTCCTTTCTCCTCACTTGAAAAAATATCTTCCTTGAAGAGGTTTTGCTTCTCATCCAAAAAGCTTCTTCACTTCTGAAATCACTGGTTTAAATTCATGTAATGTTGAATGTGACTAAACCCCTTTACCTTGAAGAAAATCCCATTGAAGTGAGATTTTCTCCTGAATAAGTGCAAGCTTATTGGATTATGTAGCTCCTACTTAGTATGAATAAACTATTTTTCTGTCTTAAGGCACTTTCTCCCTCTCTCCCTCCCTCTCCTATACTTTTGGATGTAGAATTTTGATACTTGATACAAGTGTGTAATTTTTGTTCAGGTGATGTTCAAATGACTCATAGGTAAATTATTTTTGCACAACAAGGCTTGATTGGCCAATTCCTAGTTAGTTTCCCCTGTTTTGTAACTGCTGTTACCTTGTACCATATGGATTTATTTTAAACATGTGTTCAAAAATGATCCAGGGACATATAATAAAACAAATAAATAATTAGTTGCTGTTTACATATCTTAATAGGGCATTGTTACAATTAAACAACATCAAACAACAGTTCCAAATTCTGGTCTAATGATCTAAAACTACGATACTTGCTTATCACACTGAGCTAGAAACAAACCACAATGAGTGCAATGTGTGCTCAAGATAAATGGCTTTGATTCCAAAAATGTTGACTGTTTCCAAAAATATTTCCTTCAAGAAAACCCTTCCATCTTTAAACAAACTTTATTTGTTTGCTGAGCAGCATTTGCAAAGAGACTGGGCATTGCAGTTGAGAGGCTGAAAAACTTTTTCCAGAGTATCCTTATCTTTTGTGATGATCCAAACTAACCTAGCTAAGATGTCAGTCAAAGCACACCCTAACTGTAGGTGACATTTAATTTTTTATTTTGTATTTTTAATAGCCTGAGAATAGTTTTAGTGAGGTTATTATATCATATTTGTGTACTCTACTCAATCCTTGGATTGGGGAGGGAAAGTAAATATGTGCTACAAAATACATAAATAGACAAATCATCAAAAATAATGAAGTGTATGCTGCTGCAAATCCAACAGGTCTGAAAACATTGAAATTTTGGAGTTCTAGTATTTTTATTCTGTATCATGATTTTGCAAGAACTTTCTATTTTATTTGTGTTCATGGGTAGTGAGTAACAGACCCCTACAGCTTACCATTGAATGGCCAAAATTAAAATAGCTTGAAAGGTCAGAGAACAAACGGATTTTGCTCTCTGTGAGCATTTTTCTGCTAAAGAACCTCCAGGAGAGTATTTTTGTAATTTTCTTTTGACAAAACAAGTTTTTTAATTGTGTGATTTACTTATCTCATTTGAGATTGCTTGATATACTCTGCTGCTTTTTAATTGCTTGAAAAGTTGAGCAGTTTTTCATGTTTTAAGGAGTGCTGAATTGTATAATTAAAACACTAACAGTGTAAATCAACAGTACAGAAGAAAGACAGCAGAGAATTAAGCAAGCTTCTTGGCATAATAATAAAATTAAACTGGCATGAAAAGGGCCCATTAGAGAGGAGATGCTGAATACTAATCCCCCCATGGAGGAGGTGAAGGTGAGAGCATTAGGAAGATCCCAGCAGCAGCGAAAGAAAGGGAGGGTTAGCAGCAGACGTCAAAACAGAGCCGCAGAAGCTTATACATCGGGAAAAGTGAACAAATGGTGACAACATATGGTGGCGAATAGGATATGACATAGAAATTGCTTTTAATTAGGGCTTGCTTTGGGTTGCAGAATCACATCTCTGGCATGCTGAGGTCCAGATGCTGCTAGAAATTGGATTGGAAGTGGTGGCAGCCAAAGTTGATTTCCCTGCTGTTTAGCTGCTGCGTTCTTGGAGGACAAGGCAGCTTCATCAGCAGTGGAAAGGCTTAAGGGGCAATTAGTCAGATTTAGGTTCAAAAGCAGGCAGGTCTTAGCAGTTTGCATGCTTGTTCAGAAGAATAAGAATGGGCTCAAAAGCTGGTCTGGAGAGGCCGCGGGTCCCCTTGATTGTATTCCACTTTTTTTTTTAACAGAAGCACACAAATGAATAGGCAATCACCTGCTGTCAAATTATTCACCAGCTTTTGACCCCAGACTCAACTACAGGTCATAGTCACAGATTGTGGACAGCCATATCCATAACATTCTTGGTCTTAAATGAGGTGGCATTCAGTGGCCATTTTATTAAGGAACCAAGCATTTTAAAAAAGGGGCTGTTGCACTTTCTGAGTCATTATTTAGTCCTACCTTTCAAGAAGAACCAATATTGTACACAAAGTAGGGGCCATAACCTCAAAGATATAGTCCCCGTTATCTTCCCTCTGACTGGGATTGTACAACAGGGTTACTGTTGTAGGGTTACAACTGTTGTAGGGTTGTAACAGGGTTACAACAAGGTTGTACAGGTGATATAACTTTTTTTATGGCTTTGTATGTGTGTGTGCAGGTGCCCACGGCACACACACACAAACACACACAATCAAACCAAGATAAAATCAATCAAGCTAAACACGTTGTGCAAATGGAGCCACTAAATTTTAAATAGTTTTCTTTCTTTAAAAGTGGGGTGGGAGGAACCTGACTGAAAACATAAATCATGTTCTATACATCTCTCTCTCCCTCTCCCTCTCCCTCTCCCTCTCCATCCACCCACCCATCCATCCATCCATCCAATTCATATAGCCACCCATCTCACTATAAGTGACCTTGGGTAACACACAACAATCTAATCTAATAATAATAATAATAAAAACCCCAGTGCTTAATTTGATCTTTGTAACGCCTACTCTACATATTCCCCCTCAGCGTTTCCTTGCCGCATATTCTCTACTTTATCCTGATCTCCTTTTCTTTGGGAGATGAACGTGCCTGTTTCATCCGAAGAATTCTGAGCCACAGCCTCTGGATCCCCCTTTCTCCATGAAGGATTGAATGGGAGAGGCATCTTAGCCTTGAGGGTCTAACTGGAAGATGTCTTCTTTAGCTTTTTCAATGTATTGCAAGTGAAGGGTCTGAGATGGTTGGAAACAAGCTTTGGCTGCAGAAAGTCCAAGGTTTTGTCCTTGGCTTCTGTAGGAAAGTGTGAGGAAAACACCAGCCTTGAACCTAGAGAACTTATGTTAGTTAACACAGAATACTGAACTGGTGGATCAACAATCATGATTGTTACGAAGGGAGGGAAGCCATCTCTCCTAGAATAATGAAATATTTTGAGAAGTATTAAAAAAGGCAGGATAAAACATTTCCCCTAAAGGAGAAACATATTTGTAAAGACAGAAAGCAGCTCCCTGCTCCCAGCAGATATTTGGCGCCCATTGGGAAGGACTGGACTATCTACAAAACAGGCCCTCCAGGACATAATAGGATTATCTAGCAGAACTCACCACATTGCAAAATCACCTGGAGGCATTGCATCACCCTGCACGTTTCAACCAAACTTTTCAGATAACCTACAGAGTTAGCTATGACCCCTACAACAGCCAATAGATTACATGCTTTTGCATAGGAACAGGAAGCTCAAGGGCAAGGGCCAAGAGAAGATATAAACAACCATCATTCTCAACTCCATGAAGCCAGCTGCCCAGGACCTCAAACCCATGGTGGTCCTGTTAATCAATAAACCATCTTTCCAATCAGCCTCCATGTTTCCAGTGTCTTTCTCCCAGCTTGCATCTGAATCAGATGGATATTTCTTCCAGCAGAAGTAACATCCTCTATAGAAAGCTTTGGTTGCAAAACTTGCAGCTTGAAAGAGAGGAGACTGGCCTCTGGTATTTACTAGACTTATTCAATGTGTAGTCTTCAAACTGTTGTTGACCACATTTGGAACCAAATGTAGATCATCTCAATACCCTTCTGTTCAAATTCTGGGGGTCACAAATCTGATCAGAGACCATTCATTTTAAGTTCTAGTCCAAGATGGGAAGGCTTATGATTAAACTCTTCCTAATTGATTGACACTTGCATATGGATCAACCTCTCTCCATTTTATTCATACCCTTCTTCTGAAAAAGAACTAACAAGTCAGGGATGTACAGTATGTCAGTAAAAAACACGTCCTTTTAATTTTTCACATTGATAAAATTATACTCCTATCTGGTTGATGTTTTTTCTTTTTTGAAAAAAAATCTGTGGTAAAAAGTTGTCACTGTTTGGGTTTACAGTTTTTCTTAATACACTAATATTTTGTGTGCAACTTTCTTAATTTACATAACTGATAATGTAAATTGCCCAAGAAGTATTTTAATGCAAATTATCTTGGGGGTTATCCTTTGACATATAAATTCTCTGATACAGGCTTTTAAAATGTAAATTCTGTAGATGTAAGCTGTTTTTAAAAACATAACTAATGATGTGTATATGCAATTTTCAGTAGCATGACTTCTTTTCAGATGTGGAGGTTTTTCTATTGACTTTTATTAAGGGAAAAAAATCTATTCTACCTACTTTTTTTTTTATCACAACAACAACCCTGAGAGATGAGTTGGACTGAAGGAGACAGATTGGCCAAAGTCATTCAACCGGCTTTCATGCTTAAGGTGGAACTTGAATGCATAGTTTCCTGGTTTCTAGGCTAGGACCTTAACCACTATACCAAACAAGTTTTCTAACAAACAATAACAACAGTGCACAACAAACAGAGTATTTTTGTGAGATTACATTGGTTTATTTGAAACTCTGTAGTGGAAAGAGAAGTTTTTCCTGAAAAGTATCTACAAATCATTTTTTAACAACTCCATAATCCAATGCGGGGTGGATTCTGAGCAACTGAATGTAGCAAGCAGAATATTTAATGGCCGGATGCCCTTCCTGTCACCAATGCAGAGTTTTGTTCAGCAGAGATATTCTCATTATGCCCAGAGAGAGAAATATCTGCTTCTACCTAGGATCAAACTCAAAGCCTCCTGATTGTGAGGTGAGAGTTCCACCTCTAGGCCACCACACCACTCCCTGAAAAGTATCTACAAATGAATTATTGGAATTTTAGTGAACTGCCATAATTTCAGTAGATTTTAAAGGAAATTTGTTGAACTGGCCTATATTCCTGACAACTACCTGAACAAGTCCCTGTAGTTTCCTGCTATGACTTTTGAATGTGATTTTGCCCTTGCCTCCTTCCTAGGGTTGAGAGAGACTGACTGTCATGCCCCTGGTGGAGACTGACTCTGAGGAAGAGGAGGAACAGCCTCTGGAGTGTGGCTTCAGAGGTGGTGGAGGAGGCTGAGGAAGGGCAGAGGCTGGCTGAGCAGTCAGAGGAGGATCCAGTCCCATCCCCTATCCATCCTAGGTCACGCAGGGAGGAGAGGATCAGGGAAAAGCGTGGTCTACTCAGGAGGAGAGGGCCATGATCTTCCTCATGGGTTGCAGCTGTGAGCTCTGTATAAGAGTTTGGAACTGCGTGTTCACAGACGCTGAAGTCAAATTAGTGCTTTCCTTGGATGAGGTTTATCTTTGTTGGTGTTCTTCCCATGGACTCTCCCAGTTATCTTTCTGGAATGTGTGATTAATTAACTTGGTTTGCCTTGGAACTCTTGTCAATGAGGTTTGTTTTTGGTTTCCTTTTACTTCATTATCAACTTTTTGAATCTAAACTGTGACTAATGAAACAGTGAAGCTAGGCTGAAGGCATTACAAGACCTTGATTCATGTTTTAGTTTTTGTGTTATTTTTGAGACACTATGGGTTATCAAAGTGACCAGCCCAAAAAGTTACCCATCTGGCTTTGTGCCTAAATTAATTAAACCTCACAATCTCCTAGTTTCTATCCAGTTGCCTTTACTACTAGACCAAATTGTTTCTTTCTTTTTTTTTTTTGTTCAGAGAAGAGGCCAATGGATTTTTTCCCAGTGACATCAGCCTCTAATTTTGGAGCATAATTGCAAGGAGCAGGGAAAAAGTTGTCAACCTAGAGGCCTGAATCAACAATATTGAAAAATATGCAATGTTACTCATCCTTGAGGAATAATCACTTGAAAAACTCAAGAGTCCCCTCAAAGTTGATTGGGACTTGGACAAAGTTCTTTTCAACCAGGCAGCCTCTGCCCTGGGAAAATCAAGATGTGGATAAAACTACAAATTTACTCTGCAACTTGAGTTTTTTTTTTTAATAAATCGAAGAAAAAAGAGGCTTGCATTTGGAAACTCCACTGAAGGGCAGATTTAGGACCACCACTGTCACTAGCTTGTGGGACATACTAGAAAGCACTCTTAAGATATAGGTAATATTCAGGGGTGGAATACGACAGGGTTAATTACCGGTTCGGGATTTATGAGCTTCCCTACCTGCTGTGAGCTGCACACCTGTAAATCATCATTAGCACGCTGCGTGCAGAGAAGCAGCCTTTGAAACAGCCCTCTTTCCTTGTTTTTTAAACTGCAGCTGTGCCTCGTTTGGCAGCTGAAGTTGAAAATTCAGGGAATAAAGATCAGGTAAGAGCCCGGATGGGCGGGTGGGCAAAAACCTCAGCAGACATAGAACTGGTTCTGTGTCTGCTGCTCATCAGAGTTACCGGTTCTACAGAGGTGGACAGAACCAGTATAAACCCACCCCTGGTGATATTCTATAAAAAGATTTAACATTATAGAGCAGGGGTGTCAAACTCGTGGTCCATGGGCCAGATGCATCTTGCCCTGGCCACGCCCACCCCCCAGTTTAGTGAAGGGGGAAAAAGTTGTGATATGTCACATGACAACAATATGTTGTCATGAGTATGACACCTCTGTTATAAAGCTTGTGGAAAAAGCTGGACAAAAACTATTCTAACTGAAATTCTTGGTCTATTTCAATATGGTTGAATTGTAAGCTCATGATTGTGGCATCTTTTTCTTTATCACAAAACAATTTCCTCATACAACTAAACTTCAGTTCCCTTTGGAGGTCAGCCATATCTTCTCTCCCACTCCCTGTACACTCCTGCATGTTAATCTACTGAATTTTTAAACTGTCTCATAAAACTATAAACAGATAATAGCAGGGGTGGGATGCTACCGGTTCTGTCTGGCTCTGTAGAACCAGTAGCTCTGAAGAGCATCAGACCCTGAATCGGTTTTGTGTTTGCTGCTGTTTGGCCCACCTGCCCGCCCGGGCTCTTACCTGTCCTTTATTTCCTGCTTTTTCAACCTCAGCTGCTTTGCGTGGCACAGCTGAGGTTGAAAAAGCAGGGAAAAAGAGGCTTTTCAAATGCTGTGTACCTGCTCACAGCGCTTTTCAGCTGCCCGGGCGGCACAGCCTAAGCTTATGTTACACATGCACGCCGTATGCAATCACTGAAATGACAGTAACGCCAGTTGAATCCCACCCCTGGATAATAGCTTTTTAAAGGCCAGGATGACAAGTCAGCGTGAAATGGCATTGCCCACAAAATGCATGTTCACTGTGTCCATGTGATATGCAAGGCATATTTGGGAAATGTTGAAATATAATTAATTAATTTTGTTCCCAAAATAGGGCTAGTTGCATGGTAATAGATTGGTATACAGTATATTTTGATATGATTGTTGTGTATAGCTCAAACTGATCATAAGCAACATTTTGAATCCTTCTGACTAGGTTTTGATTCACATCTTGCTTTGAAAACCATTGGAGGATGTAGATTGTTTGAAAGGAAGAATAAAGCAGGAATCGGGAAGGTGAAGAAAAAGTTTTTTTTATTGGGAATTTAGCTGCACTCATAGCATATTCGTTTTTCCATACCCAAACATCTGAAGCCAAGACTAAGGCTAGCAGCAGCAACTATTTTTTCTGCTGCAAACTCTCATCACTTCTCAGAATTCGTGTCAACACTAATAGCAAACTGTGACAGTCAAGGAGCCACATTTTACACACCTAGGAATCTATCTCGGCAATGAATGTTCTGTTTTGAGAAAGGAAAATGGCTTTTTCTGTGAGAAAAATAAATGTTTGAGACAGGCAAGACAGAAAACTGAAAGAAAAGTGGATGGCCACTTGTCTGAAGTGGTATAGGGCCTCCTGCTTGAGCAGGGAGTTGGACTAGAAGACCTCCAAGATCCCTTCCAGTTCTATTCTGATTGATAGAACAGTAGAAAGGCTTTCAACCATAAATGAGAAATAAACATTTATTGACCAGGATTTTTAACCATAGTTTACATAGAAGCCTGGTTTGCAAATATCAGTAAGACATAATAAGTTTGCATTTCACATTATGGCATCATTGGTGGGTTTGCAGATCACACTAAACAAGCAACATGACATTATGGCTTAACATTACATGCAAATCAAATGGCTGCGCTATAAAGCTATCATCTTGTTCTGACCCACGCCCTTTTCCAACAAATCGAACACAATCCAAAAGGAACAGAAAGCTTGTAATGCTTTTACAAAATAATTAGCTGTGATAAGCACAAACCTTGCCAAAGTGTGCAAGACTTACCAAAAGATAACAGACAATAAATAATTTGCAATACAAGAATCTTCAAATACAAACTCAGGATACTGGAACATCCATGAAGCTGTAGTTTCAAAACGTCTTTGCCTTCTGCCAAATACATTCGTTTCACAGCTGGCTTTTATCTTCTTGAAGGAGGGACCATTACCTTGCAGCCTTACTCCCAAGTGGCCCGTGCTGTTGTAACAGCTCTTTCCTCCGAACAATCCTATGCGCACGCACACTTGGCACAGACTCCTAAGGAACCTTCTCATCACTGCTGCCAGCCCCCACAATCTCTGAAGGCAGCAGTCCACTCCCTAATGGTCCTGGCCCCTCATTTGAGTCCTCCCTCTCCTCAGCCATCTGCACCTGTAGAAAGGCTTTGCACCATAAATGAGAAATAAACATGCATTTATTGACCAGGATTTTTAGCCATAGTTTACCAAACAAACCACAGAAGCCTGGTTTGCAAATATCAATAAGACATAATAAGATTGCATTTCACTCTATGGCATCATTAGTGGGTTTGCAGATCACACTAAACAAGCAACATGACATTATGGCTTAACATTAGGTGCGAATCAAATGGCTGCGCTATAAATCTATCATCTGGTAATATTACCATTGGTAATATGTGACAGCGATCCATTTTTCCTCTGATACAAGCATAGAGGGCAGGCAGTTCCCTCTAGGCATTTTTTTAAAATAAAAAAAGCAACTTCAAAATCAAAATCTACAAATGTTTTCTCCAGCTTTCTCCAGATTTTAATGCAGGGATACAGCCTCATTTCTGAAAAGATCAATGAAAAAATGACTGAGCAACATTTGGGGCTGGTGTGAAGTAGTGGGCCTCAGTCCAAAATGCCTGGGGTCGTAGCTGTTTTGTTTCCCAGTTGCCTGTCCTTGGTAAGATGATGTTACTCTATAGGAAGGGCAGAAGGATTGCTCTGAGATTCTTCTGTGCTGTATATTTTCTTTTTTTCCCAAGACACAGATAGTGCTGGGTATAAAAGTCAGCCTTGAATTAAAAGCAATATTGGCTTAGAAAGGGCACATTATGCAAGCACTGTGCCTGCATATGGTTGGTGTTTCATTAGGTTTTGAACTTTATTGATGTAATTTAGGTTAATGCACTGTTATTTTGCATATTTGTTAAGGCCCTGTCCCACTGCACTTACGGATGCAAAGAAGATGTAAAACTTTTAAAAAAGCTTGCCATCCATTGGAAAACGCTATGCATCTGTTGTGTACTCACTGCATACGTGTTTTCCATACGCTGCTAATCCAGTCGAGAGGATCCGTCCACTAGCCCGATTTATGTGCCGCAAAGAAAGTTTTTGAGCTGCACAAAACTTTAGTGAACGGATGAACTTTCCTCCGTGTATGATTGTTAAATCCATGACATACGAGCAACAACGTTCTTGTCCGTTATCATCCGTTAAAACATCTGCCGCTGTATCCTCTCTGCCATCCTCTGGGCATCCCCTCAACTCACAACGCTGACAGACTGAACGAAAATCGGAAAGAGGGAGGAAACAAAAGGTAACACGAACGTCTTACATTGTTAGAGCAGACACGGGAAATAGAAAGATTGCCAGTTGAACGGTTTTGCATCCGATATACATCCGCAGGCATCCCCATTCCTTTCCTTTAGACGTACGTGATGGGCATCCGCCTTTCATGCCGCTATGCGTTGCCGCTTCAACCAATTCTCCCCGGAACCCTTCGGAGGTTGTCATCTGCTTTCATTCCGCTGGCTTCCTATGAACATCGATTTTACATCCCCGCTACATTACTACCCACGTCCGTTCTTTTCCGTTCTTTTCCGTTCTGTTAATATGCCAAATGTTCACACTTTTTTGAAGCGGATGACAACGGATGGAGCCACCCCCGAAATTTTGCTCGTCCACTGTGTCCTTTATGCATACGTTTTTCATCCGTCGGCCAGTGGGACCTAGCCTTTAGATTGTATTATCCTGCCTATGATGGACCGCTTAGGTACGCTTAGGTATATGTAAGATCAATAACTGCCTGATAATGCTTGTAAATTTATATTGCTAAAATTTGTCGGTCTGTGGGGGTTCACTGAGATTCTTTGATGAAGTTTCCTAACCTTTCGTACCATCTTCTCTGTAGGCTGTGATATCTGATTGACACTGTATCAGTAGCCTTATGGAACTGCAGTAAGGACAAGGGAAGGCTAATGCATGCACTGAAGTCAGAAGCCTTTACTATGATTTACCAAGCACTTAAGTTGATTTATAGAACTGGAGGTATTCTTGAGGTTGTACATCTTGGCCCATTTTGTAGCACAGGGCAAGGGGACTTTAGCTTTGAGGCAGGATTATAATTAAGTTGTAGCTTGAAAGAACACAGAAATGAGCATTAAGCCAAGGATCACTCATGAAATAGAAGCGAAAGGGACTTTTGAAGGGGCTTGAAGTTCATTTCACACATGGAGGTCCTAACGTGGGCAAATGAGTCATGTAGTCAAATCTTCAATCTGGTACAAAGCTGCCGACCCAGACATCTCCAGGTTAACCTCTCCTCACACTTTGTGGATGCTTTGCAGCTGCTAGCAGATACTTGGACCTTTTGATCAAAGCTTGCATCACAGTGAACAGTTCTCAACATTCCAGGGATGTGAAGTGAAGGTTGTAGGTTCACACTTGTGCCTTGACATTCAGCAAAGAATCAGTGCTAGTGTTACTCCTGAGATTAGGTGTATAATAACCTCCTGTATCTCAGTTTTGTGTGCTGTTGCAAAATATTATGATCGGTCCTGTCAATCCACTCAGGGCTCTCTTATATCACAGATCTGCTTCTGTAAAAGTCAACAGCTTGACACCGAAGCCAGGAGCCAGCCATTAAAATTGCACCCTTTGCAAAAGACTTAATGCAGAGATGCACCATTCCTCTCTGGTCTGTGGGACACATTGGAATGGTGTATCTGTCAAACCCGGTCTGGACATATGTGTAACCATTTTAGTTAGGCTTAATATATATTCTTTTTCTTATTTTCTCTTTGGCAGTCATGGGAGAAGGGCTTCGGGCATGACACATTCCTAAGGGGGAAAAAATGGAGACAGAGTTGTTTTGGCTAGGTGATCATTCTTCCCGTGGGAACCCGAGCTGTCTGTGCCTAGACACTGGAGGTAGAGATTTATGACATCAAGCAACTTTGAATTGGAAATTCTATTGGTGAATGTGGCTTTTGGGGAGTTGTTTCTAACTTCTAATATGTGGGGTAATTCTGGGTTGTGTTGGATCTGGAATTACCATGGACTTTGCCAATTTGATGTTTTCCAAAATAAAAGAAATTAGCTTGGAACATGGGCTTTGTATTTTTTCTTTTTAAAATGGATTTCATCACTTAGAAACCTGACAGTATCAGGAAGTCACCTTCCACAAAAATGTTCTGGCCCAGATCAAAGAACTGGATAAGGCCAAAGCTAATATTTGATGTTACTTGGTTTATGTGAATGTAATTAAAATTGAACTAACAATCACTAGTCACCAATGATTAGCCAATCATTATGTACAGTCAATAATTGTCTTACAATGGTTCTGAACTTACATCATTAAGAACCATGAGATTCACTGAATATATGGATGTGCTCCATGTATTAATAAATTTTCCCTTCTGTCACGTTAGCAAAGTTACCATTGGATGACAAGTTGTGGAAAAGATTTGGTAGCTGTGCCCCAAAGGATTTAGAGATTGGTGTAATCCTAGGGCACAGGCAGGCATAGGGAATATGTCCTGAGCTGGAATAGGTCAGTCATTAAAGCCCATGTCACACCGAACCAACGGATGCAAAGAGGATGTAAAATGGACAAAAAAGCTTGCCATCCATTGGAATTGAACGCATCTCTCTCTCCGAGGTGAGAGTCTGGTAGGCTGCTAGGGCTTCATGAGATACGGGTTCTGAGGAGAAGGCGCTCGATCCCACGCATGAACGTACACGGGCAACATCTTGGCCATTGTCGTTGCGCGCAGGGGGAATCTGATCTGGGAAGCCCACGATGAGAGTTCGCACCCTTCACCCCCTCCCTTGAGGTGATGGCATTCGTATTACTGCCTGGGCCAATCTGAAGATGACCCGTTGCTCTGAACGCATCATGTACATGGACTTATCAGTCAGCCTCTGACACATCGGCGGAGAGGAACGACTGCTCCCCGAACGAGAGCCCTTGGAGTTGATAGTGGAGCCTGAGTTGGCTTGAGATTTGCAGGCACGTGTTTTGCCATCATGGCTCAAATCGGTGCTGGGGGAAGTTCACCTCTGATACCACACGCTCTGCCAAACTTTCTTCAGCTTCTCAGTGGAGGGACGTACTGGCACGCGCACGCTCCTCCTTGTTATTACCTCTCATGACTCCCGGCGCTGCACCATTCTTGACCACATGCTGATGTTGTGGAAGTGGCCACCACCTCCAGCCGTAGCTGCCATGCTTCCTAGTACAGTGGTCCACGCACGCCAGGTGGCACGACGTGAGTGCCACTTGAGCCAGGTCTCCAGCTGGGGCAAGAAATCTGTGCCCTCTGCTCTGGTCACAACCCTCGGCGCTGTCAGGACGCCATGCCCAACTCTGCTCCACACTCGCGCTTCGGAGGCATCTCCACATCATGCGAAGTTCTGAACGCTCCGATGCGTCTCTCGACTTCTAGAGCTTCCACCATTAGTCGTTGTACAGTCCGTCCTCTGGCTTTGGTGACCCATCTCGGACCGAGCTCTCTTTGGCCTGTCTTTTTTTTCTTTCGCAGTAGAGTTTCACAGCCCGCCTGCAGATGGCTTCGCACTGTTGCAGAACGATGGTGGCTGCCCGAAAGGTACTTTGCTACATCCACGGTGCGACAATGAATGGATAGTTGTGGAAGAAGAAGAGTCCACGCATGAAGGCTGCAGACGGTCCTGCACATCTGGGCTCGCTGGTCTGACAAGTGAGATGCAGAACTAGAGCTTGCATCCCCCTTTTCTGCACGGACCATATCGGCTTTCTCCCGCTAAGGCATCCCTCTAGGATCCCTCTAGGCATCCCCTCTCAGACATCCATTAATATCCCGAGCATAGGTCCCTCTCAAACCGCTTTTTTTCTCCTACCCATTTAAATGCCTTTGTTCCGTGCCTGCATCCGTTCTGCATCCGTTTCTCGCGATCCCAGTTACCGGCTTCTCCTGCGTCCGAGCGGACGCCGAGTTCCGCCGGATGCCGTAGCACGTGCCTAGCAGATATAGCGGCATGCGTAACGGATGCGTAGGCCGGACTGCATAAGCGGATAGCACGACAGGATTGAACTTGGATACATTTTCTGCGCAACAACCGTTTACTGGCAGCCCTAAAACTTTCTGCCCGGATGACCGTCGCATAGCCACCGCGATGCTGGACAGGATAGAGCAGGAAGGCACATGTGAGGCCAATGAGTACACTCGCGTTTC
>BHFT01028495.1:0-46798 GCA_004320025.1 Laticauda laticaudata
CAATTTGTAAACCAACCGGCACACTGTATATACATATATGGAAGATGGCCTGATGTTTTTATGTTTTGTTTGTTTATATTTGTTTTAAAAACTAATAATTTTTTGAAAAAAAAATATGGCATTCCAACTGTTAATATACTATAAAATCAATGTTTCTCAGACTTAGCAACTTTAAGACAGATGGAACTTCAATTTCCAGAATTCTGCCTAGTTAAGAAACACTGTTTAGATGCATAATGTGCTGGATCACCCGGGCACTTTGTTTTCCATTTCTTTTTTAATAATCTGCACTTTTTATTTTTCAGGTTCTAGGTTCATGTTGTAAGGCCATGAGAACCTTTTTCTTACTTAGCCACTGCCTCTTTCTATCCCATTGGTGCAAAGTTTGACTTCATCTCCCACCAGCAGATGTGGACTTTGCATTTCCATTAAAACTTCATTTTTAATTTCTGTTGCCCATTCACCCCATTAAAACAGAGGCTTTTGCAGTTTTGCGTGAAATAGTTCATTGGGTTTCCATCTTTCCAAATAATGCCAGGATTTGCACATTGAACAAAACTACTGCACCCTGGGAAACACCTTTGAAAGGATTAAACTGTTATTAAAGTTTATTAGGAGATAAAATACAAATCAAAACAAGGGTCAAGAAAGATAAAGAGGAAAGACAGAAGATAAGGGAAAAGAAAAAAGGTAGCGACTCCCTAATTTGTTTTCAGTGCAGTAGAATACAAGAAAAGTTACAGTCTCAATCTTTAGGTTTACATTTCTAATTATTTCAGACCATTTCTCTAACAACTACATTTGAAAGTTATTTTTCAGCAAGACTTGCCACAACATGGATTGGCAGGAAGGAGTTTAATGGATGGTGATTTCAAGGAGCTGTTGGATATTTAAAGTGACTTTAAGTAAATCATGTTTGCAATGCAAATGTAACAACTTAACTGACCACAATACAGCATACAGCAAGTGTACAATCCTCATCATTTACCTAGAGGACAGCTGAGAAAGCTTTGGAAAATGTGGAGGTTTAACACACACATACACAGTCATTGGATGTTGACTGGAGTGATGCAAAGTTTTTATTTTTAGCCCTTTAGCATTCTGAAAGCCACTTAGTCTATGGGAATTAGCAGCACAGATCAATCAACCAAGAAATTAAATGTAGCAGCATAGAAGATATTAAGTAAATATATAACTTCATGGTTTCACCATTTTTCTACGACCAAACTTAAGGAAGATTTCTAGAGAATGTGTAAGCTGGTTTCATTATTTCCTTAAATACAATAAAGGCATTGCCAGTGGGGTGTTTAATCACTGTTTGAGGATTGGAGAGATTCAAATTCAGATCTAAGCTCAACCATGATAATTCAGTGATTAACTTAAAATCAGTCTCTTGTTCAACCTATTTCAGGACTGGGAAGAAAGTGGAGAAGGGAGGGTTTGGAATTCCAGAGGAAAGATGGATTTAAGAAGCAGAAGATCCATCAATAAATTTCAGATATGGGTTTTTGATAAGCATTACAAGCCCATGCTCTTTCCTAACACACGGTGGCGCCATCAAACAATAAAACCACTTCTTGTATTTGAAACATTTGATCCACTTTTAAAAAAAAGCAATTCACTTTCAGCATGTAGGATATTATCATATATCTTTGCAATGAAGTGATTGAATCTCTCCAAAAACTATAGGGGAAGTGGGATTCTTTTCTTTTTAAAAAACAATGGGACACTTTTGTGAGAAAAGGGAAATGTTTCATCAAGCTAATAATTATTTGGGGAAGCCCTGGCGGTTATGCTTGAGATAGGCAGTGTGATATCTGCCAATGTGTCAAAGCTGGCAGGTTGCTTGAGTAGACCTCTCTAATATTCAGGAGCTTTCTTGCCCAACTGACCATTAAAAAAAAGATTCTATTAATCTAAAACTAAATGGTATGTGGCTGGTGTGTAGCAAAGCCCCATGCCTCTAGGGTCACCTATAATTTTTCCTTGTCTTTTGTTCTTATTGTTTTGAGATCTTTTACCTCCTACCCACCCACCCATCCACTGAGTATTCCCTGTATCACTCCATGGAAGGGGAAATTGGACTTTACAGAAGCAGAATAGGAAGAGAATTGATGGTGTTGAAGAAGATTCCTGAGAATACTATGGATGGCCAAGAAAACCAACAAATGGATCATAGAATCAATCAGCCCAGACTTCGTACTCCAGACACAGATGATCATGCTCAAATTATCCTATTTTGGGCTCTTTTTGTGAAACCCCAGATCTCTGGAAATGGCTCTAATGCTGGGAATGATGGAAGGAAAGAAAAAAAAGGAGCCAGGTGAATGAATTCAGTTACATTAGTGATACCTACACCTTTGGGATACTTCAAAGAACAGCTTAGGGATGATCGCAAAGGAGAAAATCCATCCATGTGATTGCTAGGAGTCAAAAGCAACTTGATGGCATAATAAATCAATTTCTAAGTAAAGAGGGATGTCCACAATGGCAGGCCTTTGATCACATCATCATGGACACCATAACAACCCTATAGTTGAAGGGTGGAGAAGGGAGCAAAAAAGACTAAAGAGAATCCTTAGCATTGCCTTTCCCAATCAGCTACTTACAAATATTTTGGATTTCAAGTCCCATCTTCCCTTAGCTTACCACAGCCAAACTTGAAAAGCTGGCTTAAATAAAGCTGCCACAAGTCACAGTTTTGGCTGTCAGCCAAAGCTTTGCAGTTAAATTGTAGAAAATGTTATATTATGAAAATATCCATTTTCTGATTACTGTTTTTATAAAATCTATGCTGAGCTTTATTTCTCCTTCTTGTAAGTTGTTTGGCCTGTTAAGTTTTATCACTTTATTCAATAACCTTATAGATTTATATATCTGGATAATGCATGTATGGATTGAACCAATGTTTTCTTGTAATAGTTCTCGTGGAGTTTTTGGAATTATTTATTATTGTTCATTATATGTATGTCCCTTTGGGCTCAATAGTATGGAAAAACAAATCCCAAAATGAATAATGATATATAATTGTACATGTGACTATGTCACACTTTTTTTCTTTTCTAACTTAGAAACATTTTCTGTTCATTTTTTAACAGCCATAGATTACCTGCTTGAACAAATGCAGGTGTGTGAGTTTTTTGTGTGAGATAAGTTGGAGAGTTAACTCTCTCTGTCTCTCCCTATATACTGTTTTCTCAAGCTTGGTTGCAATAAGCAAATTCTGTATTGGAAAAAAATAGAAAAAGATGGCCACCTTCTGCATGCAGCTGCCAATCAGAAGTACAGCCTGATGTTTTATGGAGGCTGAAGTAATCAGTGGAGCATCCGCAAAATAAGTTTAAGGACTACCTCCTTTCAGATGTTGATTGTTTTGAGCATAACCTGCAGGTGCTTGGTTTTAGGCGATAGCTAGAGCCACCAAAATTGACTGCTTTTTAACCTGCTTTTCGTCCTCTATGGCTGGAAACCCTAAACTCTCATTTTAATGGATCATAATTCTTTAAAATGGGTGTTTAACCTTGACAACTTTAAGACCAGTGGACTTCAACTTCCAGAATTCCCTAGCCAGCTGTGTTGAAAGTTGCAGTGATTGGACACCCCTGCTTGAAAATATTTGCTTCCAAGGAAACTGCAGGTAGCAACCTAGTGAAGCTTGGTGAGTGCCAAGAAAAAAAGACTCCTGAATGCATCTGAAGCCAGATGTATATTGGTGATGCTTTGTGGAGATAAGTTATAATGTGCTTTTGTTTGGTGTCAGCTTGGTGTGTTGTTTGAGTCAAATCAGTAGGGGGCATTAGTCCTGAATTCCCCCCCCACCACCAAATGTTGCCATCAGATGGATTCCAGGTGACTTATACATAAAGTAGGTGAACAATATTCAACATATGAACATTGTTGAGTATAAGTTATCCTTAACAAACACAATTGGAACCAGAATTTCTGTTCCTAAGCAAGGCAGTTGTTGAGTCAACCACTCCTGATGTTATTATCATTCTGTCCTGGTTAAGTGAATCATTGTAGTTAAATAAATTGTGATTGTTAAGCGGATATGGCCTCCCCCATTGATTTTGCTTGTTGAAAACCAGCTGGGAAGCTTGCAAATGGTGATTATATAGCCCCAGGGCACTGCAATCATTGTAAATACACGCCAGTTGCAAAATGCCTGAATTTTGATCATGTGACTGGGGATGCTGCAACTAAGATCAAGGATCAGTTGTAAGTCATTTTTTTCAGTAGTGTTGTAACTTTGAACAGTTGCTAAATGAATGGTTGTAAGTTAAGGATTACTTATAAGCCACCACACTGGGTTGGGGGCTTAGGAATGATGTATAAGTAATGACTAAGCATTTTGTATGAACCAGATCACGATGGCTTTTTATGAACAAAAGCCTTAGCTAAACACAATCTGGGATTTTGATAATTATTGGCAATCCTTGTCTTAGTGGGCAGAGAGCCCCATCAAGACAATATTTGGCTCTCATCCTCTTATTAAAGCAAGGCTTTGATCTTTTCCTACCAGGCTGACCTCATTTCTGCTATCATTTCACAGTTAAACTGCCAAAAACAGACCTTTGTCATAATTTTCAGTGTTCAAAAATAGATGCCTAGGAATGGCTATGTCCCAAGGCAAAGAATGAGTTTTGGACACTATTCTTGTCATAAAGAAATTGAAAATGCCAGTTTAGCTATTTTCCTCTAAAATCATCAATAAAGATCCAAAAATTGAAAATGAGTAAAACCTAGCATAATGGTTGGAAGTAAGGCTGTTTAAAGCCAGGTTCAATTGTGCAAAGTGGCTGCATTCACACATTTCATCAGACAATCACATGAGATATAGATCAAGCCATTTTACCAAATCATGGTTTAAACACAGGGATAGGATTCAAATTTTTAATAACTGGTTCTGTGGGTGTGGCTTAGGTGGTGGGTGTGGCTTGCTGGTCATGTGACTGGGTGGACATGTCTTGGTAGGACATGTTATTGGCTGGGTGTGGCCAATTCAATATCACTCACATCGAGGCATGCATCTCCTCGCCTGGCCTCTCATGACTGTGGGGATGCTGCAACAGTCGTAAGTGTGAAAAAGGGTCATAAGTCACTTTTTTCAGTGCCATTGTAACTTTGAATAATCACTCCACACAAGCAAAGTACCAGCAAAGGAGGGGAAAAAACTTCAGAGACATTCCTGAGACAGGAAGTCTAGTCCTGCCAAGAATGTAATAAGGGTTAACGGAGAGGCAGTTTCTGTAAGCAACACCAGAATGTTTCCTTCCTGTCTTCCTTACAGGATTAGGCCAGTAATTTCTTCTAACAACCGGTTCTCCAAACTGCTTAGAATGTTAACAACCGGTTCTCGTGAATAGGTACCAACTGGTAGAATTCCCACCCCTATTTAAACAAATAACGGCTAATGCATGAATCTCATGCCTCTCCTGAGTGTTTTTTTTCTTTTTTTTGTAGGAGGAAAGGTAGGAATTTCTAGGACTAGTGAATTAGGGAAAAGGAATGTGATCCTGGAAGTCTTGAGGCTGAACTCTCTTGATCTCTTAGAAACAATACTTTCACTTGGGCAATTTCCCATGAGAAAGAGCACAAAGCACCATAAAGCTAGATAAAGGTGTTCCTAAGAAGCAACTCCTGATGGCCAAGGATCTCCTGGAGTATCTGCTAATAACTTCTGATAGTTGAAATTATTCTGATAGAGTTGAAATTATTTTAAAATCAATTCATGATAAATGCCAGAGATCAAGCTGGTTATCTGTCGTGGGGTGCACCTATGCTTTGTGATGTGCATATCTGTCCCGGTTATCTAGAAAAGAGAATTGTAAGGAGGGAATCTGATTTTAGATTAATGGAAGAATCCCAGGGAAGATGCAAGGGAAGAGTATCTCAACTAGGTTTCTATATTGTGTTAAGTTGTTAGCAATTTAAGGACGATTGGTTAAGCCACATGGATGGACTTGCACAACATGCTACTGTAAATCAAAAAAGCCACATGATGGCTGGGATGATGTGTGGAACTAACTTCCTTGTACTGTACTACTATACTATACTGTACTACTACTACTATCTCTCTAGTGCTATTTTCTTAGATCAATTTATCCTAGCCTTGCTTTAGAATGAAAACTCATTAAAGAAAAAGTTATCTGAAGTGGTAATGGATTTGAGAGGCAAAATGGTTGGGGAGGAGGATGTGTTTATTAATTTTTCATACCTATTTTACCCATTTTTCTCAGCAGACCAAGCAGCTAACAACTGTGAACATTTAAAAGCATCAGGATTTGAAACAGCAACCCTGAGGGACACGACTGGACAATTAAACTACTTTCCAACTATTTTTAAATGTTTAATCAAAAGCCTCTTAAAAGAGAAAGAGTGTGATTCTCTTGGGAAAGACTTTTAGATCCTGGGCTGGGTTGGGTGACTCAATATAAACATCACACATAAATAAATGGAAAGCAATTAAATGCCCCTTTTGCTATGTGTTGTCACACATTAAAACCAGGTGGAATATCAATTGCTCACCATGGCCATCTTAATATTTTTGCCCACTCCTTGTGGACGCCCCTAACCAGATGTGAACTACTTGTGAAGGAAGCTAGACTGGGGAGAGCTGTTAAGAGGGGGGTGAGCTTAGGTCCTTGCACTGCACGAAGCAGCACAGGCCTGACCTCTCCCAGAATCCCTGAACCTCTTGTCTGACCGTTCTCAAGGGGAAACACTGGATCTGGCATGAGACTATTCACAAGTGGTTCTGGTTGCTTGTGCCTGACACTACTTAGGGCAACTGTCTTGAAGTTTTATAACTGAATTTTCTGTTTTGTGATGGCATTTCTTCCAATATCACAACGCTTCCTATATAGAGGGTTAACTTAACGTCATTGCCCAGAAGATCATGGGTTGCCCTCTCCCCTCTTTGGAAGAACTTCATAGCTCCCACTTCCTTAAGAAAGTTCAAAACATTCTCAAAGATCCATCGCATCCTGGGCACCCTTTTTTTGAACTATTACCATCTGGCAGACGGTACAGGATAATAAAAACAAGGACAAACAGGCTGAAAAACAGCTTCTATCCCNCAGGATAATAAAAACAAGGACAAACAGGCTGAAAAACAGCTTCTATCCCAGGGCAGTAACTCTGTTGAATTCTACTGTATAGTGCAATATTAATCAGGGGTTTTCAATTCAATGTATAGAATATGAAGGATGTGTGATTGTGTTTATTTTCAGTCATACTGTACACTGAAGATGGTATTTAATTTCATTGTATGAGGTGCAATGACAATAAACTAAACAAATAATCTATGCATGCAACAATATTTTTTCTGTGTGTAACTGTGGCTTCCTTTGGATGCAAAACCATGAAATGTGTCCTCCTTATAGCTGCCCCCTATGTGTCCATACCCATACACGGTGGGGGGCCTGGGGAGAGGAGAAGCAGTAAGACTCTCCTAATGTGGAGGCTGTGCTCTTTGGGGTACAGAGCTGTTGACTCTTTGTTACACATCTGATGTAGGATGTGTCTTTTGTTCTTAACTCATTCTCATGCAGATAATGTTGAATTCAGTTAAGCATTTAAGTGTCCAGCAGGGTGAAGGTATGTGGGTAAGCTTGCTTGTTAATTTATAATCAAGGTTACAGTTCAGAAGGGAAAGAACATTATGTTTTATGAGCATTTTGTACAGTCCCTTTAGGCCTCTACAACATCAGGTCATTGAGTGGGGGGGGGAAAGCATTGTCTTTTGCATGCATAGCTAACACAGAATGGAAATGCACTTTAAGTGACTTGATGTGTTGTGCTATTTCAGCGTGTTGAATCAACCACAAGAACTGGCCAAATTCTTCTACCACATTAAGACACAATCAAACCATATGACTTAAAGTAGCAATAGCACTTAGACATATACTGCTTCACTGTGCTTTACAGCTCCCTCTAAGCGGTTTGCACAGTCAGTCTATTGCCTCCAATAATCTGGCTCCTCATTTTATTGACCTCAGAAGGATGGAAGGCTGAGTCAACCTTGAGCCTGGTGAGATTTGAACTGCCAAATTGCAGGCAGTCGGCAGAAGTAGCCTGCAGTACTGCACTCTAACCAGTGCACCACCATAATGTGTAGCTGAATGTCCTACCAGTGTGAGATCATTGTACTTCAAAAACATCTGGGGGCTGCAACAAAGAGGCGGTATTCAGCAGGTTCTGACCAGTTCTGGAGAATCGGTAGCGGAAATTCTGAGTGGTTCAGAGAACTGGCAAATCCCACCTCTGACTGGCCCCACCCCCACCTATTCTTTGCCTCCTGAGTCCCAGCTGATTGGCTGGATCTACTTTTGGTTCCCTGCACAGGAGAACGGAGCTGGAAAGCAGGTTAGTGGGGCAGGGAGGGAATGGGGATTTTACACTATCCTTCCCCTGCCATGCCCACCAAGCCATGCCATGCCCACCAAGCCACACCCACAGAACTGGGTAGTAAAAATTTTTGAATCTCGCTACTGCTGCAAGGGTAAATTTCTACCCTTTATTCAAAACTATGTAGTGTATATAACAAAGACAGTATACTGTTTGCTAACAAACTCTAACCACTTACAAAGTGAGCTTTGTTAATTTAGTGTCCTTTGGAAGGCTCACTGAGGCTACAAGCATGATAGCTGTTCTGTTTATCTTCCATGGTCCAGGCTTTCAGAAGACTGCTATCCTGAAGTCTCCTCATGATGAGCAGCCATCCAGAGTTTATGTGGGTGATCTCCTGTCCCATCCTCTTTATTTGAAGAGGTTCTAAAGAATTGGTCTACTCAATGGTTCTTTGCCTTTACCATGGTCATACTCTGTCTCTATGAGGCCATGCCTCCCCCAAGTCATTCTAGACAATTTCTTAACTCTGTTATTCTTGCTGCCCCTTTCTGAACTGGTTCAATTTCTCAAAATCCTTCAAGGATGATGCCATGATACTTAGACCAACACTGAACAAAGTGGAAGTCATCTTCTACTGATGCAGACTAAACTTATGGTTGTGTTTCCAGTTCCATCATATTGCTACAAGAACATAGTAAGAGAATTACAGCATTGGAAGGGACCTTGGACTTGGAGGTCTTTTAGTCCAGGGGTCTCCAACCTTGGCAACTTTAAGGCTTATGGACTTCAATTTCCAGAATTCCTCAGCCAGATAGATCCAATATTAATTGAGATGATGTGATTTGTAGTTTTGCATCTGCAAAACCTCACCTTAAGAAAATTATAGGTTTAAATTAAGAGGGGTAAATGTGACAGCCACCATTTCTAACACAATGAATTTCTGCTGAAACTAATTATTCTATAGTAGCTCAGTAAATTTCATCTGTTTTAAATCCAGAGACTGAGGTCATTGAATAGAATGCTTTAATTGACAATATCGCTGGGGGCTCCGCTTCCTTTCTTTTCAAATAGAACAACTTACATCCTATTGTAGTTCCGATGGATGAATGTTGTAGTTCATGCCAATATTTCCTTATGCATATATACAATGGCTAAGGGAATAAGAATAGGAAATAAAAAGAGAAAAAAGTTATTGGGTTAAAAATAGTGAGTACAGCAATTCTTTTTCAGTAAATGCCTTGCTTAACCATCATTCAAAGTTATGACAGTGATGAAAAGGTAACTTTGTGGCCAATCCTTGCATTTACAACCTTTGCAGCACTGTAAAGCAAAGAAAACTGTAGTAAAAGCATAAGCACAGTCAATTTCACCCAGCAACTATTTCACTTAACCACCGAGTTGCCGGTTCCAATTGTGGTCGCTATATGAGGATTAGCGGTTGAATTATTCTACCTTGAAAATTGTTTCTGTAACTATTCTACAAAAATAAAGGATATGTACAAGCCAGAGACATTTGCATATATTTCTTAATTTAGCAAAACATAACACTCATCATCCTTGAGGACATGGGGCAGGAATTAACACATACAGTGTTAAATATTAGGCATCCTGACACCCATAATTGGGTAAAGCATTATTGTATTAAATAATATGTATGTTGCCTACATTCATGTGATTTCACAAATTGTTTGAAGAAAGTTTTTCAAATCACCTTACTAACAAATGCTAAATCCCACCTTTGGGTCTGTTGCTTAAAAGATATGCCTAAGATCACAATGTTAGCTGGAATGAAGAATGTGTGGCACCCCCAGATTATGCCGATGTAGCATCTTATTCCATTGGCCTATCTAGTAATAACAGTGTAATTCCTAGGATCTGCTTCACTACTCTAAGTATTAAAGCAGAGTTTCTCAAATTTGGCAATGTTAAGATGTGTGAACCTCAACTCTCAGAATTCTGGAGTTGAAGTCCATGCATCTTAATATTGCAAAGACTGAGAAATACAGGAAGTCCTTGACTTACAACAGCTCATTTAGTGACCGTTGAAAGTTACAATGGCACTGAAAAATATGACTTATGACCATTTTTCACTGTTATGACCTTCGTAGCATCCCCATGATCATATGATCAAAATTTGGATCCTTGGCAACTGGTTCATACTTATGACTGTTGATATGTCCCAAGGTCACATGATGCCCTTTTGTGATTTTCTGACCAGCAATGTCAATGGGGAAGACATATTCACTTAACAACTGGATGTCTAATTTACCAATTGCAGTGATTCACTTAACAACTCTGGAAAGAAAGATTGTAAAACAGGGCAAAACTCACTTAACAAATATTTCCCTTAACAACAGAAATTTTGGAATCAATTGTGGTCATAATTTGAGGACTACCTGCACTGTATTAGAATATACAGCATACATGGAAAGAGTCTTAATTCACTCCTGGCATCCAGAGGTAGAAGAAGCATCTTTAATGGCAGAAAGATTCTTTCTTTTGCAGATTCAGGAGATCACCAATAGAGACTTGGAAATATCAATACAGGTAGTTCTTGACTGACAACCACAGTTGAGACCAGAATTTCCATTGCTAGGCAAAGACAGTTGTAAAGTGAGTTGCACTCAGTTTTACAACTTTTTCTGCCACGGTTTTTACACAAAATTTACACTGCAGTTTTTGAAACTACTTCCCCCATTGCATGTCAGAAGCTGGCTGGGAAAATTGCAAATGGTGATCATGTAACCTTGGATGATGCAACCATTGTAAATACATGCCAATTACCAAGCACTTGGGTTTTAATCACATGATTGTGAGGATGCTGTGGAATAGCAATAGTGTTTAGGCTTATATACTGCCCCATAGTGCATTACAATGCTCTCTGGTCAGTTTACAATGTAAATATTATTTGCATACCCCCCCACCAGCAATTACCTGGGTCCTCATTTCACCAACCTCAGAAGGATGGTGTCATGCCCCTGTTGGAGACTGACTCCGAGGGAGAGGAGAAACAGCCAACAGGGAGTGGAAGTGTGGCTCCACAGGTTGGGGAGGAGGCTGGGCAGTCAGAGGAAGACCCAGGCCCATCCCCTCTCCATCCTAGGGCACGCAGGGAGGAGAGGATAAGGGAGAGATGTGAATGGCATAGTCTATGGGGGAGGAAAGGGCCTTGATCCTCTTCATGGGCTGCAGCTGTGAGAACTGGTTAGAAAGATGGACATGTGTATGGGCCAGTGCTGGAAACAAAGCGTGGAAATATCTCTAGTCTGTCATTCCTCTCTGAGTTTAGCGTCCTTCCCAGTGTGTGTTCTGATATCTGTGGAGGTCTTCAAGCCTTTATCTTGCCTGGTTCCCTTAATTGCTTCAATGTGGTTTGTGTTGTTTTTCCTCTTATAATTGATAGGCATTTTTAGTTGAAACGGCATTTCCTCCTTTTCGTAACTGTTTGTGAGGGAGTTTTTTGTCTCCAGTCAAGGATATTTGGAGCTTTGAAGCAAAGTGAAGGAGTAAAAGGGGTTTCACCTGTTTTTGTGACTGTGTTTTTAATTTGTATCCCACCCTGGGTTATCACAGATGGAAGGCTGAATCAGCCTTGAGACCCCTTAGGATCGAACTCCAGACTGTGGGCAGAGTTTGCCTGCAATATTGCACTTAACCATTGTACCACCAGTACAAGGAGCAATCATAACACACTTTGGTGGTGGTAACTTTGGTTGCTAAATAAATGGTTGCAAGCTGCGGACTATCCATAATAACATGCTCTTAAAAATAGAACAAATTTTGAAATTACAGAGGATCCAGAGTTGAGAATGATCAAGAGTTCATGATGGATTTTTCTCAACTCTTGGTTCTCTGCATTTCCAAACATCATAAGGATGTGTAATTTGCTTTTTTTAAAAGAAATAATCAATATTAAAACAAGGAATCAAAATATTAAATATATTTCTCCAGTTCTGAATCCCATAGCATGAGTTACGATTCCCTTAATTAACACAATGAAATGGCACAAGAAACACCTGTGGGGTTCTGAAGCTAATCTAAATGATATTAGTTTATTTTTTTACTTGAAGCTTTCTATATTCCACCAGTAAAAAAAAAAACCTCATGGGAACTGAACCGATTTACATCTAAATAATGGTGTTGTATTCATGTATTTCCTTCCTCCAATAAAAGACTTACAAACAAAGGCATCTAAATATAATTGCATGCTAATACGGTTGCAGGGAAATTGATATTGTAAAGCAGCGTTCTAAAAGCAGGACTTCAAAGGAGCAGCCGATCTTCTGTGAAAGCACTTTTCCTGGTATTTTCAGTTGTGATAATTTTTAAGAGGAGCATGGAAATTCGAATGCCATCTTCCACTGTTTGCAAGCATGAAAATACTTCTTCCTGGAAGTATCAATAATGTATAGTTTTAAATCAAAGATAGATAAAAGCAATGTATTTTTCAAGATTCCAGATGAATTTAGTACAAATTAATTTGATAACTGTGCCATAAATCACAGTAAAATTAGACTTTTAACAAAAAAAGTTGGCAACTAAGTTGATGAAGACATCAATATCACTTAGACTTATATACCACTTTACAGTGCTTTTACAGCCCTCTCTGAGCAGTTTACACAGTCAACCTATTGCCCACCAACAATCTGGGTCCTCATTTTACCAACCTTGTGTTTAATATGTGGAGTGTGAAGGATGTGCTTATTTTGATGGTTTATGATGTGCACTGAAGATGATGTTTGATTTTGTTATTCGAGGTGCAATGACAATAAAGTAAACTAAACTAAATCTGGAAAGATGGAAGGCTGAGTCAACTCAGCCTGGTGAGATTCAAACTGCCAAATTGCAGCAGCCAGCAATCAGCAGAAGTAGCCTGCAGTACCGCATTCTAACCTTTTAAATTCTTGTATCTTCTGTTTGAGAGTGACAGCTGGAATTGCACAACATACTACACTCAAAAAGTCATCTTTGCTCAGCAAGTCAGGAATTCAAAGCCTAAATTCCCAGGAATTATCAAATATTAGAGCAGTTTTCTACAGCCTGTTGTTCTTCAGACTTATTGGCTTTTGACTCCTTAACTGAATCCAAAGGGGGTGGGAGACAAGCTAGGTCCCACTGGCCGGCGGATGCAAAACGTATGCATAAAGGACACAGCGGACAAGCAAAATTTCGGGGGTGGCTCCATCTGTTGTCATCTGCTTCAAAAAGTGGCAAAAATGTGCATAAACAGAACGGAAAAGAACGGACGTGGGTAGTATGTAGTGGGGATGTTAAACAGATGTTATAGAGCCCTAGTTGATGGGAAGCGGATGACATCCAAAGGGGTTCCGGGGGAGAATTTCGAAGCGGACGCATGAGCGGATGAAGGCGGATGCATCACGTACACCTAAAGAAAAGAAGGGGATGCGCGGGTGTATATCGGATGCAAATGCATCCTTTCTATTTCCGTGCTACTAACGATGTATAGACATTCATGTACCTTTTCTTTCCTCCTCTTTCCATTTTCAGCTGCAGCCGATGTGAGTTGCGAGGATGCCCAGAGGATGTAGAGAGATACAGCAGACGTTTAACGCGATGATAAATGGACATAGAAGTTTGTTGCTCGTATGTCGTGGATTTACATCGTACACGGGAAAGTTCATCTGTTCACAAAGTTTTGTTGCAGCTCAAAACTTCTTGGCGGTATGAAATTGCAGTGGACGGATGCTCGATGCATAGAGCATATGAAACACGTATGCAATGAGTACACAATGGATGCATAGCATTTTCCAACGGATGGCAAGCTTTTTTTAACGTTTTATATCTTCTTTGCATCCGTAAGTGCAGTGGGACAGGGCCTTTAGAGAGAGAGTGAGAAGAACTTTAAAGCCCAATGCAATCTGAGAAAAACATTTTTCTGCAAAAAAATGCAAACCATATTCTGATTATGGTATTTGCTAACTACCACAGAGCACAGGGGAGGAGACAATGCAACCTACAACAGTCTAATTGAGTCTGTGCAAATCAGCAGGTTGATTGTGTGAAAGTAGACAAACACAGCTGTAATTGCAGGTATCGAGTCAACCTATCTTACTTAAAGCAATCAGCGCACAAACCACTCCTACCGTTAAGTGATTCTGCTGTTAATTTAAAGTTCATTGAATGTGCAATTCTGCAGAGTACTGTAACAGACTTTAAAGTTTAAGGATGAATTCTGTGCTTCTTCAGATTTCACAATCGCATTTCACTAATTTAACAATGTCTACTGTTAAGTCCTCAACTTAGAACTCCAATTGAGACAAGAATTTTGGTTATTAAGTGAAGCGGTTGTTAAGTGAATGGTGTCCAATATATGACCTTTTTTCTCATAGTTGTTAACCAAATTGCTGCAGTTGTTAAGTGAATAATGCAGTCATTAATTGAATCCAGTGTCTTCCTTTGACTTCCCCCATTGCCAGAAGCTGGCTAGGGAGGTTGCAATGAATAATTGCATGAGCCCAGGTCAGTCGAACAGTTTCATAAATACGTGCTGATTGCCAAGCACCCAAATTTGGATCACATGAGTGGGGATGCTGCATTGGTTATAAGTGTAAAGACCAGTTATAAGTCACTTTTTTCAGTGCTTTTGTAACTATAATGGTTGACTAAATGTAATGGTTGACTAGCTTTTACACTAAAAGAGTACACAGCAAAAAGGGAAATTGTTCAAAACAGTCATTTGTTGTTGGGAAAAGAGCAGAGTGGTGGCCTAGTGGTGAAGATGCTTGCCTCCCACTCAGAAGGTTTAGAGTTCAATCCCAGGTAGCAGCAGATGTTTCTCAGGGCGCAAAGAAAAAAATATCTGCTGCAAACTCTGTGTGAGGTCAGGAAGTGTACCCAGTCACTAAATACTCAGCTCTATACAGCTTCCCCTATTCTATCCTGAATTAAAGGATTACAGCAGGGGTGTTAAACTCAATTTCATCAAGGGCCACATATGGTTTCACCTGGGGGGGGGACAAGTGGGTGTGGCCAGCTTGATGTCCTGCAGCCCTAAGCCAGTGAAAATGGAGCCCAGGAAGGCTATGCACAGTCCTCCCAAGCTCCATTTTCATTGGCAGAGGGCTGCAGGAGGGCTGTGCACAGGGCCAGATCTAAGCCTTGAATTTGACACCCCTAGATTACAGGGTCGTAAAAAGGAAGTTTTTATTTGTTACTGGGGAATGGGAAAAATAGAGCCATAAAATTAGCATAATATAATTCAAAGTTTTGTGTAGATGTAACTTGAGGATAATTGGCCACGATATATGAGTGTAGGGTTACATCCCTTAAGAAATAATAAATGCATGACCCTCATATTTGGACATATTTTCATGACCCTCATATTTAGAAATGTTTGGAGTGATCAGAGCACGTCTTGGAGCATCAAA
Source organism: Laticauda laticaudata (assembly GCA_004320025.1). Classification (NCBI taxonomy): domain Eukaryota; kingdom Metazoa; phylum Chordata; class Lepidosauria; order Squamata; family Elapidae; genus Laticauda; species Laticauda laticaudata. Next base: position 15,741 of record BHFT01028495.1, read on the forward strand.
GAAAGGGCATCCTATAAGGACATGGGCGAAAGTTTCTCTCTCTGGATCCACAAGGGCAAAGTCTCTGTAAACAAGGAGTCTTATGAAATCTTCCTAACAGTAGAGGTGATGGGAGGACGTTTTGGCATTCAATTCTTTTTTGTTTCTCAACCTTTGTCTATGTTGGCTGGGAAGTTCTGGGAGTTGAAGTCCACCCTTCTTAAAGTTGCCAAGGTTGAGAAACCCTGCTCTCAAACTTGCCTTTTTGCTTAAGGTTCTGGCATTCAGTCCTTTGTGCCCTAGAGACAACAGCTGATTCCACTTGCCAGGTTGTGTTTGCCTTCACTGACACACCAAACTGCTCCTCTCCTATTTGTTCACATTAAAGGAGATAACGGAGCTTTGAATGGCAGTCATGTTCTCAATGTGTTTTTTTCTGAAAGTATGATTATAGCAGCCTGCAAAGACAAGCTCCACGAGGGTAGCGTATCCATCTTTTATTTCAAGGAAAGAAAGAAAAGTGCCACTACAGGTACCCTTGATTTGTTGGAAATGTTATTCATCTTTTCTCTCTGTATTGTTAGGCAACTATCCTCACTGACACTTCTTCTGGAAGATGTATCTTATACCTTTGTAAATGACATAAAAACACAGTTAAATGTACTTTTCACTTGAAAAGTACATTTTCAAGCTTAGTATCACCTGCTTAGGAAGGATAATGAAATAAATATTTTACTGCAAATAGGACAAAGAAAAATTGTGCCATTTTTGTAGATTAACAGCTTAATTGCAGCAGGAGTTGACAATAAATGAGAAACAAGTGAGAATGTATTCTTAATACTCAGTTAATTCCCCAACCCCCACCACACCTAGTCCATAGACTATTTCCCATCAATGTGACCTCAGATAGTAAGAATTGTGGCTGGATATTGATGTCAATCAAGTGTGAGTAACTGGTTTTTTTATTGTTTGTCAGTAAAATTATTTAAAAGGGGCCATAGGACCTACATACGAATTTTGAATTCTCTATCAGAGAATCAGTCCTTCTGGGACACAAACAGCACACAAATGCTAATAATTCAAATAACAATGAAACCAACTGTGTTCTGTATTCTGTATAGTGGTAGATTTGTCTTCTGTACAGATACAGATAGATAAACTCCACAAAACATCCATAACAAAGTACTTTTATTGGTTCATCAGGTATCCTCATAACTCACATTTGTGATGAAGTTCTTCTTTAATTACCAATCCTTTGCATATCTGTCTTGTAGGTAAAAAGATGATTATCTGCTATCCTTTTTCTCTCATCTCGTAGCGGTAGAAGTAGAACAATTACCACGAGTCCGTGAGTTCAGCCAAGAGTGAGGAAACCTCCCCCAACCTCTCGAGGGTCAATTTAGTGACCAATTAGGATTACAGATGTGGTCATGTGACATGGACTATATTTCCCAGGATACCTTAACTACATTTACCATGATGCATTCCCTTAAGGGGACAGCTCACAATTGCTACCTATCGAATTCCCATACACTGGCTGGACAGCACAGACTGAGAAGCAGCAAAATACTGGATTGCAATCTATACATCTGTCCAAAGTCACCTTGAACCATGAGATGGATGGCTGATAAATTTAATAAATAAATACAGGCAATCCTCTACTAATAGTCTGGAATTTCCACTGTAAGTCATGATGGTCGTAAGTTGAGTGACTTAATGTAACTGACCCAATTTTATGACATTTTTTGCAGCAGTTGTAAAATAAATGCAGTGGTCATAAAGCAAGTCAACTCATTCCTATGGGCCATTTTTTGCCAAAACAGACCAACAAGGCAGAAACCGTCAGAAGAGTTGTAAATTCTGGTCATGTGACCATGGAACATTGTAACCGGCCATTAAAGTGAGCTGGCTGTCAGCCACCTGAAATGCAGTCATGTGACCACGGGAGGTGGGGGGCGGTTCTACTACTGAACTTTGGAACTGGGTTGTAAGCAGAGGTGGTATTCAGTAGGTTCTGACCAGTTCTGGAGAACCGGTAGTGGAAATTTTGAGTAGTTAGGAGAACCGGCAAATACCGCCTCTGACTGGAAATTTGACAGTATCCTTCCCCCATGGGTGGGTTTCAAAAATTTTAACAACTGGTTCTGTGGGTGTGGCTTAGGTGGTGGGTGTGGCTTGGTGGTCATATGACTAGGTGGGCATGTTGTTGGCTGGGTGTGGCCAATGCAATATCACTCACATCGAGTCACGCATCTCCTCGCCTGGCCTCTCATGACTGTGGGGATGCTGCAACAGTCATAAGTGTGAAAAATGGTCATAAGTCACTTTTTTCAGTACCATTGTAACTTTGAATGGTTACTCCACACAAGTAAAGTACAGCAAAGGAGGGGAAAAAACTCCAGAGAAGTTCCTGAGACAGGAAGTCTAGTCCTGCCAAGAATGTAATAAGGGTTATAACGGAGAGGCAGTTTCTGTAAGCAACACCAGAATGTTTCCTTCCTGCCTTCCTTACAGGATTAGGCCAGTAATTTCTCCTAACAACTGGTTCTAGCAAATAGGTGCGAACTGGTAGAATTCCACCCCTGCCTTCCCCTGCCACACCCACCAAGCCATGCCCACAGAATCCGTAGTAAAAAAAAATGGAATCCTACCACTGATTGTAAGTGCTATCGTTTCAGTGATATTGCCTTACTTAAACAGAGAAACAGAATGACCACAGGTAGGCAAGAAAGTAGTGGGAGTGACTTCTGATTTCCTGTTGGCTTCCCCATTGATTTTCTTTGAAGGAAGCCTGCAGGAAATGTTGGAAATGATGATCATGTGAATGTGGCAGTGCTGTAGCACTGAAGCAGCCACAGTTTTGCTAAATCTCAATCCCATGGGGAGTCATAGAGTCTGCAAATTACCCCATTTGAGGTACATCAATTCAAGAATGGTTGCTGTATGATGCACCATTGCACCCAATTGAAGATTGCAAACAGACAACAGACACAAGAGTTTAAAACAAATACATATTTAGAAGCCTTTAATATCTTCACCCCAATGACTATTTTGTGGTGTGCTATCACAATGGGCCAATATTCTTGAGCTGAAATCTTGACGGAAGATTCCTCCCTCAACTCTTGCTATTTAGAACTGTTTGATGAGATTTCTGGACATGCTGGTTACTCGTAAAACAAACCAGGATGGATTATAAAGTATTTAGCACAGATTTTATTTTTATTTAAATTATTTTTAATACTTTTTTTTAATTTTTAATTTAGCAGATTTCTCTCTCTCCTCCCGAACCTACGATTTTTAGCATCCTTGTTTATAGTGTAGGGTAAGTCACAAGATGGGTTTACCTGAGGCAATTGCCCCTGAGGCAACCCCTTTTTTAGCCCAGCGGGGTTTTTAGCAAGCGGGGCTCACTCAGCCCCGGGCAAACGTGCTGAGTGGCTGCCTTGCACGCGGAACACAGGGTTGGAAGAGCAATTCGCGAGTCACGGCGTCGTGGGAACGCGGCCACCTTCGCAAACCGGGCGAGAGCGGCTTAGAACCAGGAAGGCGTGGAGAAAGAAGAGGAGGAGGAGGAGGAGGAGGAGCCTCGATCAGCCGCTCTGCTACCTCCAAAAGCGAGAAGCCGCCAGCCGCGCCGGTCGGAGCGAGAGCCGGCAGGCAGGCAGGCAGGCAGGCAGGCCGGCCGGCGTCGTCGGGAGCCGGTCGAAGACTGCCGCGGAGCCCCTCCCTCCCGCTCCCCGCCAGCCGTGCGCCAAGCCATCGGGCGCCCGGGGCCGGCGCTGGACGCCGCCTTCGCCTTCGCCTTCCTGGGCTGCGAGGCGTCCCACGCCGCGGAGGGCGAGCGCGAGGCGCGCAAAGTGTGCCGGCGCCGCGCGCGCGCGAGAGACTGAGGAGGGTCCCGCTCGCCCTGCCCGCCGGACTCCGAGCCTTCCCGGGAGCCCCCTCAGCCAGAGCGGCCGCAAAATGCCGCTCGCCCAGTTGGGAGCGGAACCTTGGCCCGAGGTGGAGCTGGTCGACATGGAGCTGGACGCGGCGGAGGTGAGAGCCGGGCGGGAGTTGGAGGGGGAGCGCCTTCTTCGCCCGACCTGACTTGCAGGGGAAGGGGGCGACTTGTCGGACGGAACCTCCGCTACACCCCCCGGGGAAGGGCTGGTTGAGCGGAGCCCCGAGCTTGCGGCTGCACCCCCTCCCCCAAGCCTCTAGCCCGGGAGGGTCGCTCTGGAGCCGCACCTGGCCGTTCGCACGACCGGATCAGGTCGCCTCGAGCACCCCGCGCCAGGCGTGGAGCCCCAGCCGCGACCGACCGACCGTGGCTTGGAAAGAGCGGAGGCGGTGGCTGTCCCCAGCCCGTCCCCGGGGCGCCATTCATCAAGCGGAGGAAAACACCAGAGATGTGGACTGTTTTCTCCCTCTCCCCCCCCCGCCCCCCCCGGGTGAAAGAGGTGCTTATGGCGCTCTCGGCAGCCCTGCTCCGACTTGGATGGTCCCCATAAGAATAGCCCTTGGCCCGAAGCAACATTCCGGCTCGCTTGTGCTGGGAGCTATTAAAGGGCATCGTCCCGGAGAGCTTTTCCGCCTAATTAAGGTAATCCGAAGCTCCTCGTCAATCCGATCGATGGGCGGCTTTCCGAAACCCCTCCGGAACCTGCTCCTCGGGGACGGCTGGGGCCTGCCTGGCTGTGCCTCCTCTTTGAGGGGAGTTGAGAAACCGGGCTGGGTGGTGCGGGCCAAGAAGGGGGGGGGGAGAGGTTTCCTCTTCCTGGTGCTGGGCTGAAGAAACGATCTGCTGCCAGGGCTGGAGGGCCGTTTTCAGGAGGGCAGAAGAGAGGGGCACCCCCACGGGCAGAATGAGGCAGCTCAGACTGCTTTTCCCCGGGGAGGGGGCGGGGGGGCTTAGACTGCAAGGAATGACATGGGGAGGGGGATTTGGGCTTGGATTTGGGCTGCACCTCTGGGAGATCTAGACTTAAATCTTGAGGTCAGCTTGCTTGCTTTTCCGGAAAGGATCTAGTCTTGCAGTTCCTATATGCGGCCAAACCTGGATCTTGAGGGTCTGAAATAAAGTGTGGTTGGATGGGGTAAAATGATCCAAGCAGGTAGAAAAAAAAAGAGAGAGAGAGAGAGAGAGAAATCTTTTGTTTCTACAAGGCAGTCTATGTAAATGACAATAAATGTGAGAGGGATATGAAATTGCTGCTGTGAAAAGATTTGGTATGCATTTATTCCCCTTTGCAAGAGAAGGTTGGACTCCCTGGACCTGCAGACCGCATGTGTGATTAATCTCACCAGGTGCTCCCTTGGTGTGCTGGGTTTTTTTACAACTGCAGTGTGCTTGGTGCCACCGAGCAGGCTGGCAAACTGCAGGCTGGCTGGTGCAGACTCATTCTGAAGGACGAATGTAAAGAGAGGACAAGCACTGATAAGGAACAGTGACTTGCAGGGAGTGGTGAGGTAGGAGAAAGTTGGCTGCCAGGATACCCGAGACTTAGGCTGGCCCATAAGATAAATAGCAGAATCAAAGTCCGAAAATATAGGCAGAGAAAACAATCCGGTCTCTTCCAGATGTTTTGATGGAAGATCCGGTCTCTTCCATCAGTCCCAGCCATCACGACCCAATAGGAAGATCCAAGCATCTGGAAGGCATCCAGTTGAGTCCCAAACAGCAGCGATGGAGTTCTTGATAAGCAGCCTCTGGTGCATAAGTAGGGATGTGAGAAGACTGGGAAACATCTGCATCCCCTTGGTGGTGTTTTCTGTGACAAGTGCAGGAAGCTTGCAGTGCTAGCAGGAAATTGTTGGGAACTGGATAACCCCATCTCTTTAAATTTCAATAACCAGCCAAAACAAGAGTTCTTAGCACTGGGCACAATGCTGCCCTCAAGCTTTGGCCATGTTGGCAGGGGCTGTTGGAAGTCCACGTTCCATTCTGAACGCAGCCCCATTTCCTACTAATGAGCCTTCGGGAAGCAGAAGTAACGAGCCAATGGAAGAGAATGTCGGCTTTGTCACTGTGTGCTCTGAAACTCATTTGAAAACAGTAACATAAGGTCAGAATTAACTCTCAGGTTAACTATGATGTAGAATAAGCAGAACAGAAACAGCTGTGTTTGAAGGCGTTCAATTCCAAATGCGATACGGAGATTTCCATCTTCCACGGATAGTAGCCTGTAGTTCCACACGGCCGAAATAGTTTTAAAATGATATTAAAGGCTTTATTTAATTAAAAAAAAACCCCTTTTAGCTAAGTGTACCTACTATGCTAAATGTAAATCATGCTTTATAAATCATAGTCTCTCAGGCAAACCCAAAAAGCGCTATTATGTTTTTGTATATGAACCTGGTCATTATGCTAATCATTCGGATAGATGTATGAGATGAACCACAGAGCCTCTAGCTTGTTAACCCTGGTTGATGGTTCAGCCCTGAAAACTGCTGTTAAATAATAAATTATAGTTCTTTCAAGGCTGTATGAAGTATATCCTTCATTTTCCTGCGGGGTAATTATACACCGTGTGTGTCTCTGTATGCATAGTTAGGTGTGCTTGTACACAGGATCAGCTATTGATCTTTCTAATGGCATTTTTATTCTCTCTCTCTGTGTACTGTTGTGATTTATTCTTCATGGCTAGCTGGCTCAATGCAGTAATCAAAGGAATTATTAAACTTCCTGTGCAATAAAAGGGAAGGAAAGTAATAGGCTCTCACCCCACCTTTGTCCCCACTCAAAAAATATTTTGGTCCTCTGGGTTCTTTTCTGTGTTTGAAAAGAATAAAGTTGCCTCATTAAAGCATTCAATCTCCTCACACATTTCAAAGGGAGCCTGGCAGAATCCATGGCAGTGCGTGCTTTATTAATTGTTTCTAAAACAATATTTCCCAGTCGCTGGGTTAGCCTAGGGATCAGGGGTCCCCAACCTTTTGATGCTGGGGGGTTAAATTTGGAAGTGTGTGTGTTGGGAGGTCTCCCAAAATGGCATTCCAGGAGGGGGTGCAGCAGAAGGAAGATTTGCCCATTCATAAAATAGCTGTAATGAGACATCATTAAAGCAGAAAGCTTCCTGCTACCCTCTCTAATTCCTCTCCTCCCCAAATGTATGCCTCTGTCTCATTTTTATTTGTTCTTTTTCTGGGCAGGTAGGCACCCTTCCAAGAGAATCCCGGGTACAATTAATTGCCTGCTTTTTTTTATGTTGAAGCATGCAATCACTTTTGCAAATAAAAGCTGTGCTGAAAGCTCCATCATGTTTGTTTTGAACATGGTTTAAGATAAGAAACCAGGTGAGTCAAGGGACCTGGCAGTGCTGGTTGGAGAATTCTGGGCAGATGAGTGCCCCCAGTACCCTGCTGGGGATCTAGGCTTTGGGCTAATTGGGCAACAGAGTAGAGCTATGCTTTTCAATCTTAGTCATTTTAAGATGTGTGGACTTCAACTCCCAGAATTTCCCTGCCAGCTTAACAACCGTGTTACTAAGTTAACAGCTAAATTGATTTGCTTAACAGTTGTGGCAAAAAAGGTCGTAAAATGGGGCAAAATCCACTTAAGTGCCTTGCTTAGCAACATAAATTTGGGCTCAATTATGGCCATAAGTTGAGGACTACTTGAGAGGGTTCTTCTGTTGATGCCAATACCATCCAAGGGCCATGTGAAGTGTGTAAATCTGTTAGGCTTTGTTACCAGATAGAATAAGAGAGTCCATTTCATCTCAGACTAGTTTTCTGCCTACTGCAGGTTGGGTAGATAACATTTCTACTTGGTGATGATGAAAAATTCTTTCAGGGGTCCTTGGTGCTCTCTGAGCTTGGTGGTTTTCTTGCAGACATTTCATTATCCAAACTAGGTAACATCATCAGTGCCGGTAAGGTGTGGGGCTTGCTCTCAGCTTATTCTAGTGGCTTGCACTGACAGTGTTGTTGGGGTTAGTCTTACAGGTTCTTTGCTTAGGCTATTTACTATTACCATGTTTCTCACAAAATAAGGCCGGGCCTTATTTTTTTTTGACTCCTGAAAAAACGGCTAGGCTGTCTTTTTGGGGGTGACTTAATTTCCTCCCCCCCCAGAGCGGCCCATGTGCATGTATTTCATCGCGAGGCCGCTTCTATCAGCTGACGAAAGCTCCTCGAAGGCAGAGTCCCCAGCTGCTTCAGGACGAGGCATGGCTGCCCGTGTCCCCTCACCTTTAGGCAGTTTCTTTCAGGCGATGGAAGCTCCCCAAGTGCAGTCACCAGGCACTTTGATCGGCCGGTAGAAGCGGCCTCCGGGCGAGCACGCACACATGCACATACACACACACTCCCCTTGCCGCAAGGCCGCTTCTTTCGGCAGATGAAAACTCCCTTGAAGGCAGAGTCCCCAGCCGCTTCAGGCGAGGGCGTGGCTGCCTGTCCCTCGCCTTTAGGCAGTCTCTTTCAGGCGATGGAAGCTCCCCAAGTGCAGTCCACAGCCACTTCGATTGGCTGGTAGAAGCGGCCTCCCAGCGAGGGAAGTGTGTGTGTGCGCTCGCCCCGAGGCCGCTTCTATCCGGCCGATCGACAGTGGCTGGTGACTGAATTTGGGAGCTTCCATCGCCCGAAAGAGACTGCCTAAAGGTGAGGGGACACGGGCAGCCACGCCTCGCCCCGAAGTGGCTGGGGACTCTGCCTTCAAGGCTATCGGGGTATTCTCACCTAGGCTACCTGCAGGGCACTCCTCAAGGCAAGTTTTTCTCCCACCACCCCCCGCCTTTACCCCCCATTCTCTTCATCTCATGTAGTTCTAACAAACGATGTGAGAAATGGCAGGGAAAAGCATGGTTTAAATAGGCCTAAATTTTGGGGGCGGGGCTTAATTTCACCTCACGCCTTGAAATCATGCTGGGCCTTCCTATTGGTGGAGGCCATATTTTTGGAGAAACACGGTAGCATCAGTCCAACAATCAAGAATTAAACAATACCCCAAACGGTAGGAACTGCCAAACAAGCGAACAGTAAACAGCCCAAGCAAAGAACCTCTAAAACCAACCCCTCCAGCACCGACAGGGCAAACCTCTCGAATATAAGCTGAGTGCAAACCCCACCCTCTTCTAGCACTGATGATGTTACCTATTTTGGATAATGAAAGGTCTGCAAGAAAGCCACCAAGCCTGGAGAGCACCAAGCACCCCTCATTTCAACCTTGAGCCAGAAATATTCTCCTTCATTGAAAAGTTATTTGCTCTTTCTCCCATCTCCACCTAATCATCTGGTTTGTAGTGCTGACTGACTTGGGGCAAATAGCAAGATCTGGCAAAATCAAGCCATATTCCTTTGCTATTTATCAAAAGCAAACAAACGCAACCAGGAAGCAAGAAAGGAAACATACTTTGGAACTAACTGATGTACAATAAGTATTCGAACACATTCTAGAACTTTTTTTTTTAAAAAAGGTTAAACATATTTATTGCTTTGTTCCTCCCAACCATCCACCCAGTAACAGCTTAATGATGCCCACATCTATTCAGATAGGAACTTGTGACCCTTAAATTGGCCCTTCTCCATAAGTGAAGTTATAAGAGCAGGTCTTTATACAAAATGAGAATGATACATTCTTTAAACGCCTTGTCCTCACATGACCTCAGAACCATGTCAGTCTTTCAAGTAGACCAGGCAAGAAACACAACAAGATGAACTAATTCAAACTTATTACAAGAATATGAACAGAAACTTGCAAGCCTAAGAGTACAAATCTCCCACTGTCTCTTTTTACCACCTAGTTACTTATGGTGGATCCTTTCTTAAGTTTCTTTTTTGCCCATTATTCATTTGTGGGCTCCTTTCCCTTTTATCGGATCATTTCCTGGGCAGCATCTCTTCCATCTTCCAAGGTCATTCTCACATTCTAATGTGAACTAATTCTAAACTAATAGCTGTCTTCACAGTTATAGGTAGAATCTGAACACTCTGTCAGGGAGCCTGGTGCCAGATAAGTATGGGAAGCCAAAACATGACTGTGTTCTCTGGGGCTCAGCAGATAACAGGTGTGAGATTAGCAGGATAGGAAAAAGCTGCTTGCCTGCAAGAACCATCAGAGTCATTTGGCAAGGATAATTGCACATTTAGGCTGTTAGTGCACACATACATCTTTTTAATGTCCCCCACTTTAAATACACCACATACAGTGGAACATATCACAGTATTTGTCCTTAATTGGTTCTGGGAGGCATGTTGAGTACTAAAAAGGATGAATATCAAACCATGTGACTTGCCGTGGGATCTTTTGTTTCTGTCAGGAAGGACTTCCTATCTGTCCCTTTTCTGATATCAGCAACATCCCCAGTATGGTTGACTTCCTGTCCGCCCTCTGTGGCTGTCCCTCACTTCCTTTTACAGTGACCATTCCAGCAGGGCTGACTTGTTGCCCGCTCTCCGCAGTTGACCCCGACTTCCTTTTGCACTGCCTCAAGTACCAAACAAACAATGAATGTCAGGACAATATTTTCACGTCAAAATGTGTCGAGTACCAAGTTTGACAAATTTTGAAGCAGTCGAGTACTGAGATACCATTGTGTTGAGAAATGGACTGTGTCAGGCCTTCTCTCTTTAGTGGGTTCACATTTTAAAAAGAAAAGATTTGTGAAAATCTAGGGGACTTTCAGAGATTACAAAGTTTGCTGATATTCTGAAAGTGAAAAAGTTCGTCCTTTATCAGCTTGGCTGTCAGTGAGCATTGGCATATGCAGTTTCTACATCAGCAGCTTTAAAATTGTGATATTTGGAGAATTGAGAATAAGTTATTCTTAGAACATTTTGGGAAATGTTGAATTAGAATATAATGGTAGCCACAGGTTGGCTTTATCCATAATGCTAAATCATAAGTTGTTGACCCACAGTTGGCTGCATTTATATAACATATTAAACTAGAAATAATGATTTTCAAACTATTCTGGTTTCTTTGCCTTAAGGAAAATAGAATTGGTATGTATGGATGGCCTTTAAAGGCCATCTAGAATAGGGGTCTCCAATCTTAGCAACTTTAAGCCTGGTGGACTTCAACTCCCAGAATTCCTCACTAGCTTTGCTCTAGAAGCTTTCTAAGAAGGGCCCATTAAGCAACCATGACCAGGCTAAGAGGAGGAGGGTGAGCTCTGGTGTTCCAATACATCTCAGACTCACTCAGGGCATGGGTGACCCACCCTCATATCCTGTAATTCAATGTTCGTTATACATATTGTAACAAGCATATTTTGGGATGCTTCCTCAGTGCTCTAAAATAGCAACAAACTCTTCTTTTTGTCATGTGGAGTTCCAACTTGTTCAGAGTTTATGCATAGCAGGTGAGCTAGAAGTGTCTCCCCCTTCCCAAAATGCAGGTGCTTCTCTGCCCAAATGGTTTGGAAGCTGAAATCCCCCTCCTCTCTGTTCCTCTTCATGATATACCCTTTTTCACTTCTCTTCTTGTCTCATTTCAGTTATTTAATCCTTTTCCTAACATTCATTCATTCCTTGCATGCTATCCACGCTGGCCGGAAAGGCAACAACTTTAATGGGGACTATGAGTAGTTCCTAAAAAAATTCAGAGCAGAGGTTTGATTCCTGGAAATCTCTAGGTCGGGCCTAGAAATACAACTGATCTGAAACTCTGCCATACACCAACTAGGTTTGCACAAGACAATCAGTGACTGGTTTGGTTTTAGCTTAGCCAGATGGGGTAATTTGCCTACATTGGCTTAGCGTTCTCTGTGAATGCAGACAGTGAGGATGATATCCAGTGAATGGCCAATTAATTGCCAATGTTCTTCTTTGACATCTTTATTGAAAAGAGCAACCCAAAGAAATGAGCTAATTGCTGTGTTCAGGCACTACACTAAGTTGTGGGTTGTTTTAATCATGGTGCATTGAATACATCCAGTGGCTGGGGTCATGAAGATTGCAACCACGTCCATCTGTTTATACATCACAGTGCCTGGATTTATTCACTGCACTAGCCCATAGACAAGGAACTACATTGTGGTTTGGTGCAATGTGTGAGTTCAGCCAAGAGTCTGCTGATTTGATCCCAGGGTGACTGTTTTTTCAGTTTATTCCTTTATAGAAGGACCAGGGTTATCTCCTTCAGTGATGACTGTGAGGTCAAGAGCTTGTTAATAAGGTTTGTAATTGTTTTCATGTGCTTTTAGATGCTCAGAGTTGGATTTGCAACATGGATGGCCCTATAAATGGAATAATATATAAATAAATGAAAATAAGAGCTGGTGAGGTGACTCTTAAATTGTTACGCTGTAAAGTTGAGAGAATGAGGAGTAGAATTTGAACTTTGGAACTTCTGTATACATGACTTGAATACAAATTTGTAGTGTTGGCTTCCTGCTTTATTAAGGACTTTTTCTAGTATTGTATTCCCAGTGACAATATCAACAGAGCTATGTCCTTGACATTTTGGCTGCAAGCCTTCTGGTGGGAATATCATCTGGAGAAGCCTGACAATGACCATGTGAATCTCCTGTCTGTGCATATTTGATTTTTTTTAGTATCTCCAACTAAAAATTATTTTATATCAGATCACAAACTTTGCTTGAGCAGATACCAACCACCTGGGAAAGAATCCTGGCTTAAGGGGATTGTATCCTCAGAGGCTAGGTGAAATGGGTGGCTTGGTTTCCTCTTCAGGTGGAAATGTTTTGTTTTATGATTGAGTAAATAGCTCAAAGAAAAGTTAATCCTGACCCATTTGGGGTTGATTCATTAATCCCACAAGACAACCAGGGCTTTGTGTTTTTGGCAGGATGCAACCCTGGTTCTTCAAACTCTGACTTTCAGCTGCCTTGTCTAGACTTTGAACCTTTCCAAAACTTCAGTTGTTGTGTACACCTGCCAATATAAATAACAGACACAAGAGTCCAAAGAACACCATTATTGATCTGCCAGAATTCAGCTATGCTATCTGGGGAATTCTGGGAGTTGAAGTCCACAAGTCTTAAAGTTGCCAAGTTTGGAGACCTCTGGTTTAAGCAATGTTTAATATGCTTCTTTGTTCAAAGGGAGAAAAAAAATCCTGTTTTCTCATTTGAGATAAACCGATGAAGTTATTCTCATGATATACTAAAGATAGTCAAAATACAGGAAGTCCTTGATTGACGACCATTCATTTAGTGATTGTTCAAAGTTACAATGGCACTGAGAAAAATGACTTATGCAGCATTCCTATGATCACATGATCAAAATTTGGGTGCTTGGAAATTCGCATATATTTATGGCAGTTGCAGTGTCCCAGGGTCAGTGTGATCACCATTTGTATCCTTCCCAGCTGGCTTCTGACAAGCACAGTCAGTGGGAGGAGCCAATTCACATGATTCACTTAAACAACTGCAGTGATTTGCTTAACAACTGTGTGAAAAAGGTCATAAAATGAGACCAACCTCACTAAACAGCTGCCTTGCTTAGCAGTGGAAATTTGAGGCTCAATTGTGATCATAAGTTGAGGAATACGGTGTTTTGGGGAGGGTTTTTTTTTTTTTGCAAGTTCGGTATTTGGGATTGACAATTAAAGTCTGTGGGTTCTCAGCCAATGTTTGGAGAAGGATATTTTTATGAGGAGTCCTTGGTGCTTGCTGAACTTGCAGACATTTCATTACCCAAACTAGGTAACAACGCCAGATGATGACTGATGACGTTACCTAGTTTGGTAACGAAACGTTTGCAAGAAAGGATCCTTCATTTTAACCCTGGGCTACAGCTACTCTTCTTTATAAGCATTTTTTTTTAATTGGAGAACATTTGGCAATAAACATTGCCTAAAAGGCACTCAGACTTTTGAAATCTCCTTTCTCTGGTTTTGATTCTATATTGGTATCTGCCCTCCTCCGAAAGGGCTTGCTTCAAAGAACTCCAGCAGAATATGCTTGAGTTCCTTCAGTGTTTTCCTTGCAAACCCCTCCTCCCTTAAAGAACAGACCAATGCAAAGAGCAAAACACTCCATTTATCTCATTCACTTTTTCCTCCCTCCCTCCCTCCTTCTTTCTTTCTTTCTTTCTTTCTTTCTTTCTTTCTTTCTTTCTTTCTTTCNTCCCTCCCTCCCTCCTTCTTTCTTTCTTTCTTTCTTTCTTTCTTTCTTTCTTTCTTTCTTTCTTTCTGTCCCTTCCTTCCATCCCCCCTTTCTTTGTCTATCCTTTTTCTTCCCTTCTCTCTCCCTTTTTCTTTCTTTCTCTTTTCTTTCTTGTCCCTTCTCTCTCTCTCTCTTTCTCTCTCTCTTCCCCCCCTCACCCTCCCACATGCCTATACTATTGACCTTGATGCATACTTCCTCTGTAATGTGTATCTGCTTTGTGCTGCTGTAATTGTCGGAGGGTTTCCTAAAGAGCTCTGGAGCAGCATTTTTGGAACAAGCTGAAAATCTTCCTTGACAGATCCCAAAGGTTCCTTACTTTATCTGTGGAGTTGTTTTTAGAAATTCATTTGTCACATAAATTAAACTCTTTTGGTCTGCACTTGTGCCCTGTGGATCAACACTCAACAAAAACTGCTGTGCTTTGCACATGACATAATACAACCTAATATCTCGGTCTCCAGGGACATTTAAACGTAGCTCGATTCCTCTAGGTCTGTGCAGTATAAAATGTTCTTTTAGATTTACAGGGATCAGCTTTCTGTGCATAAGAGAGATTGAAAGTCCTACTTCAATGTAGGTTTTAATGAGTTTCTGATCCTAATTCATGGGCCTGTTCACTTGCCCTGGATCAAATTGTATTTATGCTGTTGAAATACGGTTCCAGGTTGATGCAAGAAGTCAAAACAGTTGCGTGAGGATATGCCCCAAAGCAGAACTTAAACCAATCAACCTAGTTAAATGTGTTTAAAACAACTTTGCAAACAAGTCACTAAAACTTATGCCTAGATAAGTTTGTTGATTTCCTGTCTATTTTCTACAAAAATTCGATATGATTCTGTTTAAGTCCGGGGTGTCCAATCTTAGCAAATTTAAGACTGGTGGACATCAGCTCTCAAAAATCCCCAGCCAACTTCCAGAATTTCTCTCCATAATGAAAAATGCTGGGAACTGTTGATGGAGCTCATCAGCATCTGGGTGGCCCCACTTCAGCACTAAGTGAAATATAGGTAGTCCTCAGATTATGACCCCAATTGAGCTCAGTGTTTCCACTGCTAAGCAAAACATTTGTTAAGTGAGTTTTGCCCCATTTTACGACCTTGCTATAGTTGTTAAATAAATCACTGCAGTTATTAAGTTAGTAACACCTTTGTTAATTGAATTGGGCTTCCCCACTGCCTTTGCTTGTCAGAAGTTTGCAAAAGAGGTGTCACATGATGCCAGGATTCTGCAACCGTCATAAATGCATTACAGTTGCCAAGCACCTAAATTTTGATCATGTGTTTACGATCATGCAAACCATTGAACGTGAAAAATGGTCATAAGTCACATTTTTTCAGTGATGTTGGAGTCACTGAATGAACTGCTGTAAGTCAAGAACTACCTGTACTAAGTACAGTATTCAGGACTAAGTTGGGCTTGCCTCTATAAACTCAAGACACTTCATGCATTGTTTCCTTAGGACCTTGATTACATCCACAATTTGGGCAAAGTAAAACATATTGTTATCTCTGCAGAGTCTTAAAGTTTAAACCAGAGATGGGCTGAATATAGCCCCTTCATTTGGAGTGCCATCTATCATCCCATGGCCTACTGTTGAAAATTGACAATGCAATTTCCTCCTGCTTTCAGGCTGAAAAAAAAAAGAACTAAGCAAGTCTTCATGAAGATTTTGCACACTTAAAAAATCCTTTGCAATCTTTTAGTAGCTTGGAAAAAATGATTCCACACTTTGTCTATAAGCTTAAGTTCTCCACAAACTTCAGGACAGACTGAATCTCTGATTTTGTAGCATTGGCTTTTAAGGTTTGGTTCAACAGTGGGGCAATAAATATTCCCTATTTTGGAGTTGTAGAACTTTGTATATTTATATACTTCTAAAACACCACCTATTTATAACCTTCATTGGCCAAAACAGTGCATCCTAGGGCACCATTTTTGAATCAGCATACATCATTTGGGTTAATTTAAATAATTCATACAAAATCAAGGACCCATGCCTGCTATGGGATTGAAGTTTGGCAAAGTTGCAGCTACTTTCAGTATCACCATTCCGTCACACCACTGTAATCAACTGCAATGATATGATCATCATTTTCCATACTGCCTGCCAGCTTCCCATAAGGAACATCAGTGGGGAAGCCCACAGGAAATCAAGTCATTCCTCATTGGCATTTTGCCTGCACGTGTTTCTGTTTCTCTGTTTATGTAACAAAATTTTTCTGAAACAATGTCCCAATAAGTTATAGGATGTCTAATGTTTATTAAGCGTTAAATTTCTTCTCCTTTCTCTACAGACAAAAAGGTGTTTGGTTTTTTAAAAAATTCCACTACTATGCAACTTTAGAATTAGAGGCATCTAAAGGGAAAACTTCCCTTTTTTTTCCTCTTTCACTGACACCTCCAGCCTTTTTATACATGCTCACTGAAATGAATATTAAAAGTCCCACAGTGTTTTAACAAAATTACTGAAGCATAATTCAAGGAAATGGCTGATTCGCAGCCCACAGCACAGAGAGGTAAGCCAACATAGAGCTAACCACACAAGTGTGTGGTTTTTGTTTCAGAATACTTCAAAGCAACTGGAAATTTCCCTTAGATTTCTAAAAATGCTTTTTATATATTATTTTCTCTTTAAAATTTGTTAAATAATTTTTCAGCAGAATGAAACCAATATAAATTTCAAATTGAAGAAAAGGACAGAAAAATAATAACAAAGTAAAAAAAAAAAGCATGAAATAGAAAAAAAGTAATAAANAGAAAAAAAAAAAAGCATGAAATAGAAAAAAAGTAATAAAGAAGTAACTTCCAATTTTAAGATAAGTTATAAACGCAATTATATTTTACACAGTTCCTAAGGTTACATTGTAATCTCCTTCTTTCCTTAATCTACATTTCTTATCATCAAATCCATAAATCAATTCATTTTTTCCATGTTTCAGAAAAAAGTCCATAAGGCAGTTCCAGTCATTAATGTAGTTATTAATCTTTCTTTAAGCAAATAATTTTTCCATTGCTGGTAGTTCCACCATCTTCACCAACCATTCCTCCATTGTGGGTATTGCAGTGTCTTTCAATTTTTTACCAGATATAGTAATCTTGCAGCGATGATTGTAAAGTGGTATGTTGGTTTTCAGCTGTTTCAAAACTGGTCAAGTTTGGTACATGACACATTTTGACATGAAAATGTTGTCCCAGTACTCAGCATTTGTTTAGTATTCAGTGTGTTGCGATAGTAAGAGGGGGCGACTGTAGAAAACAGACAGGAAGTCGGCTGCAAAAGGAAGTGGGGTACAGCCACAGAAGACAGACAGGAAGTCCACCATGCTGGGAAGGTCACTGACAAAGGAAAAGGGACAGATAGGAAGTTGTTCCTGGCAGAAACCAAAGGTCACATGATAAGTCACATGATTGGTTTGGTACTCGTCCTTTTTAGTATTCATCGCACCTCCTGGAATCAATTAACGGTTTGTACCAAGGTACCACTGTATATAAAAATAATCTTCCAAGGCTTATGTATAATTCTTGTAATACAGAAATTAACAGCCAATTGCCTTACATTTCACTTCCCATTGAATACAAGTGGCCCATTACTTACAACTATTCATTAAATGACTGCTCAAAGTTACAATGTCACTGAAAAAAGTGACTCACACTTCTGACCACTGCAGCATCCCCACAGTCAAACGATCGGTTGCTTGGCAATGGTTGCAGAATCCTGGCATCCTGGATTGTCACTTGCAACCTTCCTAGGGAACTTCTGAGAAGTGAAATCAATGGGGGAAACCAGATTCACCTAGCAGTCACACAATTCACTTAACAACTGTAGTGATTTGCTGAACAACCATGGCAAAAAAAGGTTGCAAAATGGGGGCATGACTCACTTAACAATTGTCTTGCTTAGCAACAGAGACTTTGGGCTTGATTGTGGTCGTAAGTTGAGGACTACCTGTATGTAACTATTAGCTGACAGGATAATTAGAAGAGCAACCGATTGAAGATTTGGAAAAACACTGCATTCATATTAACTGTATTTAATTTAATTTCATTTGAATCAGATTTCAATAAATCAGATTCAGCTTTCAACTTAGTCACACCCTTGGCTGAAGTACAGTT
This sequence comes from Laticauda laticaudata, assembly GCA_004320025.1. Lineage (NCBI taxonomy): Eukaryota > Metazoa > Chordata > Lepidosauria > Squamata > Elapidae > Laticauda > Laticauda laticaudata. The sequence goes on from BHFT01028495.1 coordinate 33,893, forward strand.
CTGCTTCTCGGTTTGTAAACATTGCACCCGGCACTATGAGAAAATTCCACTTCCAGCCTTTGGAATTGCAGGCTTCAGGAGTTCTTTCTTTTCTGTTTACATGAACAAGGGCTTGATGAAAAACTTACATAAATAAATAAAAACTTTAACCTTAGACTGTCTACTATTGACCTTACCCTCTTCCTAAGAGGCCTGTAGGGGGCATGCATAAGCACACCAATCGTGCCTACCATACCTGTCCTGTTGTTTCTTTTTATTTTTCTTATATCTTATATCTTATATCATGTATTCAAAACTATGTTTATTCTTATACCTGTATCTTGTAAGTGATTGACAAATCAAATAAATACTAAACAAGTACTAAAAAATCAGGGAGGGCAAAGTTTCCGCTTCTGCAGAGATTGCACTTTACTCTTAATAAGTTCATGTTAATGGAGTATAAATTAGGATAGAAAAAAACCCCAAGAACCTCAGTCAACAAAGAAGGTAAATTGAAGAATGATGGCCAGAATGTAGGTGGGCTAATGAATAAAAGAAACCATTGATGTTAAACAAGATTTGGTGGTGTTGAAGGAAAGGTGAAATCAGCTGCTTCTTGCCTGTGGCTTTGGCATTCTTGTGAATATATTGCTTTCCTGCTCTCTGAGGATATAAATGTTTAACTTGATTTTATCTAAGCTTTATTACCTTTTATTCCAACAACATGGGACAGAAGAAAGATTTGCATTGAAGTGATTGGGGATGAGAATTGGATTAAAATCCAGTTTGCTTTTCTATTTGTTAGTGCCTGATTTCCTGAGGGTGGGTCTCTCCATGTGGGTAGATCAAATTCTCCTCTTGTAAAGGGTTTCTGTGATTGCATTCTCTCTGGCCACCTGCCTGCCACAATGACCTCTTGTTGGAGCATTCTTGGGACGACCTACAATATTTAATTAGCAATATTTTAAATAGCAAGGGAAAATAGTGTAATAAGATTGGGACCGCATTAGGGACTTCTGTCCTTACTGTGAGTTGTGTTGGGGGAAGGAGTGCGCAAAGGGAGGCTCAGCCAATCTCATTGTACACATGTTGTACTCTGACAATAAAGTAATAATAATAAACTTGCCCAGAATTGTCCATTCTATAAACATGTTTGAGTCATGGACAACTTGACTTGTTTTTTGTTGATCTGAGATGTTTTGCTCACCATCAAAGCACCTTCTTCAGTCTGAACACATTGATTAGGGTAGCGTTTCTCAACCTAGATATGTGGACTTCCAGAATTTCCCAGCCATGGGAATTCTGGGAGTTGAAGTCCACATGACTTAAAGTTGCCAAGGTGAGTAAACACTGCCCTAGGGGAACCTGAGTAGGCAAGGGAGTTGTTGGAATGTGCCAACTCCTAAAATTCTTAGGGGTTTTCCCACACTAACTTCAGGGCTTCTTCCCCAAATTCTCCACCATCCAGGTAGAATTGTTTGTAAGTTGAGTCATGGCAAATGGACTTATTTTTTGTTGGTTTGAGATGTTTAGCTGCCCATCCAAGCAGCTTCTTCAGTCTGAACAAGTTGGTTAGAGGAATCTGGGTAAGCAGAGAGTCTACCTAAGAAATATCCCTAAGAATTTTAGGAGTTGGCACATTCCAATGACTCTCTGCCTACTCAGATTCCCCTAACCAACTTGTTCAGATTGAAGAAGCTGCTTGGATGGGCAGCAGAACGTCTCAAACCAACAAAAAATAAGTCCACCATGACTCAACCTATAGACAACTCTACCTGGATGAGTGAGAATTTTCATTGGCACCTTGCCCAGAATGTTATATACTGGGCAAATGATACTTTTAATTTTTCTTTCCCCCTCCCATCCCTCCCACCCCCCCACCCCCGGCCACCTTTTAGGAACTCAGCAGCAAACATTGAAGCTTTTGCATTTCAGTAACTGTTGGTTGTTGTTTTTTCCTCCTCTGAAGCAAGTTCAGAAGGAGGAAAAGGTCATGTTAAAATGGCAAACATCCTAATGCCACAGAATTTCCCATCCCCTCCCCACAACATCTCACAGCTGAGAATATGCTTCCTGCCCTTCCCTTGAACTGGCATGACAGTCCCTTAGTCTCGGATAGGTTTCAAGCTATAAAACTGACTTGCAGCAAAAGGAGATGAACATGTGGGACTATTGTTCAGGATGCCTGCAAACCATATCTTCTTTCAGGATGTTCCATTCCATTCCATGCATATGCAATCCTTCCTTCCTTCCTTCCTTCCTTCCTTCCTTCCTTCCTTCCTTCCTTCCTTCCTTCCTTTCTTCCTTCCTCCCTCCCTCCCTCCCTCCCTTCCTCTCTCTCTCTCTCTCTCTCTGGCTTTTTTTCTTTTTCTTTCTCTTTCTCCCCTTTCTCTCACATTCATAGGCACCTCAGAGATACTTCTTGAATACTTTTCACAAGTTGTCAGTTGACATTCTGTATCCATTAGGCTTGTACTTGTTTAATGGGTACAGAATGTTGAGTGACAGCTCACTTATCTATTTGAGGGTAGTTCCCTCCTTTAAACCTTCAGTGTTCGCAATAGCAATAGCACTTAGACTTATATACCATTTCACAGTGCTTTATGGACCTCTCTAAGCAGTTTACAGAGTCAGCTTATTGCCCCTAACAATCTGGGTCCTCATTTTACGGACCTGGGAAGTTTGGAAGGCTGAGTCAACCTTGAACCACTCAGAATTGAACTCCTGCAGTGAGCAGTGAGTTAGCCTGTGGTACCGCATTCTAACCATTGCGCCACCACAGCTCACGCTTCTAGTAATGTTTCTAGAAACATAAGGGTTCCTATCTTTCCCTCTGATTAGTGAGTGTTGCTACTTTCAGGGCTGCATCCCCAGAATGGATTCGGTATGAGTATTATGGATAAGAAGAGGATTAGGAGTTTCCAGAAGAGCTCATCTGGTTCAGTGTGAAGATGGGCATGAGATCCTCAGGCAGCTCAAGTAGACAAACTCTATTACAGGTAGTCCTTGACTTACAACCATTTGTTTAGCAACTGTTCAAAGTTATGCGACTGAAAAAAGTCACTTATGACCAATGTTCTCACTTAACAATTGGCATAGCATCCCTGTGGTCAAATGATAAAAATCTGGATGTTTGGCAATTGACATGTATTTACAACAGTCATGTGATCACCATTCATGGCCTTCCCAGCTGGCTTCTGACAACTAAAGTCAAGGGGAGAAGCTAGATTCATTTAATCACCATGTAATTCACTTAACATCTGCATTTCATAACAATGGAAATTCTACTCCCAATTGTTGTTATAAGTCAAGGTCTTGAATCCAGAATAACACTCTGTTTCCCTTAACTAACCTTTGGCAATGCAGATCTGCACACTGACCAGGAGATACAATCCTCCATTGGACCTCTGCTTAGGCAAGACACAATGGCTGCATTCATATATAGCAATTAACCAGACTGTTTAACTTATTTAATTAAGTTGGGAATTAGCATTGTGCTAATGCATATAGCCTACTATTGAAATAACTGCTAAACAAGCCAGAGAGAATTAGCTCAGTGCGAAAACAAGATGGGTTCATAATATTTTTGTTGCTTTAAGAATCATATGTTGCTGCAGCTTAGTCAGCAATAATTCTAGCTCTTGAAGGTACGTGAAACTGTTCTTGGCCATTTCTGTTTCATTTACCTGTACACACAAACTTTTGGGTGATGCCGTCTTGCTTGTTCTTATTTTAATTTGGCACATCAAATTTGGAGCTTCTAGTTGTGTAATTTTTCTAAAGTTGGCAGTTCAAACCAGTGACAGGTAAAACATGTTATTTCCACAGAAGGAACTTGAACTATGGATGTTTTCTTTGGGCTTGAAGCCAAGAAAGAATTAGGTACTTAAGACAGCTTGATTTTTCTTAATGCTGTGCCCCTTACTAATGGATGCTTGGCTTTTTCGCTTTGCAGAATGGACAGGCAGCTCCAGAGGAGAGAAAAGAGGCTTTGCCAAAGGTAAGACTCCAGATGTTTTTCAAAAAACCTGCTCTTTATAGCACAATATTTCCTGCTCAATACATTTGGCCTGTGTTTGCTTCCCTGGTAAGGTTAAATCAAATGTACCATCCATATTTTTTCTTATGTTTATGGTTTTAATAGATATCTGAATTACGCTATTTTATTAATGATGTTGTTTTAATTGGTGGTTGGTAGCTACCCAGAGCTTGATATAAGGTGGGTGGCTATATACATATTTTAAATAAATGAATATGTTTTGGAGGACCAGTTTCCATCAGCAGATGAGAAAAGGACAAAATAGTTTCATTATCAAGATGAGGGAGAAAGTTTCCTAAACTTTGGTTTAAAACAGAGGTCTCCAAACTTAGCAACTTTAAGATGTGTGGACTAGCTGGCTGGAGAATTTGGAGAGTTGAAGTCCACACGTCTTAAAGTTGCCAAATTGCCAAGTTTGGAGACCCCTGGTTTAAAAGATGATAACTACAATTTTGGAAACAACAAACTAAAAGACTGAAGGTCCATCCCACCCCTGAAAGGACCTAAAGACTGCAACGAAGACACCATTAAAGCCAACCTCTTCAACACATTCTTTGGCTCAGTATTTGTAAACAGCAATGGGAATCATGCCCAGTATTTCCTAAATCGAACACAGACAACTACAATGTTTTATATATATTGATTTTACCAGAAGTACATGTTTGAAAAAGGTACTATGCAATCTAAAACCATCTCTATCTATTGTTCTAGACAGAATATGTGCTACTTCTTAAAAAGCTATCTACTGCATCCAGAACCTCTAAGCATAATCTTTGAAAAATCTTTCAGCGACCAGCTTTGCCTAACCTATGGTCACAAGCCAGCACGTCATCCTCATCCTCAAAAAGGGAGACCCGCAGCCTAGTTGAAATAGAGACCAATCTCTTTATGCTGCATCACCTGTAAAGTCCTGGAATCCAGCGCCATATCGCCATCATCGCCGCAAAGAATCAATCCTCATCATCTATGCACAGGTCTAGGTCGCACCGACGGTGCCGAGATCCCGCGAGCGCCCGCATTTTCATCTCTCCCAATGATCACGCCGCGTACTGGCCGTTAGACGATCACCCCCCGTCCACACACAGACCGCATCACACGATTCGCGAATCCAGCTCTCCCCAGCTTACCTACACCGCACGCCAACCGTACTAGAAATTTATATATCTTTTGTATTTTATTTAATTATTTATTAGTAATTATTTTTATATTATTATGGTTTATTTTATTTTCATTTTATAATAAATTTTTATTAATTACAATCCATCATCTTCCACTTAGAACAAAACAACCTATCTCCCTACATAAAACAGTTTGTTTTAGGAAAAAACCTATCCTGTAATTGTAACTCTTAAACTGCAAAAACATGCGACTACATCAAATTGATCAGCGGCAAAGCAATAGACGGCAATCCTACATAGACTCCTGTAAAGCCTTTGATTCAGTGTACTCGCCCTACTCTCAAACTAAAGTCTTTATGGTATCTTTGGACAAACCTGCTAACTGGATAGAAGCATCTGTCTAACACAGACACAAATGGTAAAATTGGGAAAGCGCTATCAATTCTGTACCTGTCAACAGTGGTTGTCCCGCCAAGACAGTGGTTCTAGACCAACTTCCTCTTCATATCTACATAGATGACCTCTGTGAAACATATTAAGAGCAACTGCGTTCTGCTTTGCTGATGATGATAGAAGCTATTCAAACCACCCACAGACAGTATCGCTTACCCTGCTTAAAGAACCTTGACTATAGATCAGAGCATGGTCAATAACAAATGGAACTTCCAATCTCAACAAAATAAATGCTCTGTCGCTACATATTGGCAAAAAAATAGAAAATAAATACAGGCTGAATAGTCAAGACTTGTTGACGATCCAAACTCTGTCAGCGATCTTGGGAGTACTCATCTTTATGATCTAAGTGCAGAGCCACTGTAACTAACATAGCCCAACAGGCATTAGAGTTTGTTAACGCTAATTCTGTGCTTTTTCTCTGGTAATATTACACTAATAACTAGAGCATACAAACTTTGGCTTGGTACCAATACTCGAATACAGCTCCTCAGTCTGGAACCCACATTAACGTTACCTGATAATTACAAGTTGAGGAAATCAGAATTATTTCACAAAAGAATTTCTTCCAAACTCCTCTACTCGTTGCAGAATACTTATGCCACCAGATTTGAAATTCTGGACGCTAGAAAACGCCTAGAACTAACGCTGCCTTCGGGTCCGATTAAGTATAGTAGCATAAAATATACATTGCAATGTCTAAAACCTGTCAATGCAAATACTTCAGCTTCAACATGAACAACACAAGAGCAAACAATAGATACAACTCAAGAATTTACTCGCACCACAACCTGAAATTGCAGGAAATACAGACTCAGCAACAGAGGTGGCAATGGTCTTGGAATGATTCTACCTGATTGTGGTTTCTCTTCCCCCAAGGCCAAAAACTTAAAACCTTAGATTGTCTACTATTGCCGTCACGCGCCTTCGCTAAGAGGTGCTGTAGGGGGCATGCATAAGCAACACCAACGTGCCTACCGTCCCTGTTTCCTATTGTTTCTTTTATTTTTTATTTTTCTTCTATGTTCATGTTTCATAACTATGGTTTTTACTTATAGCCTATTATCTTGTAAACAATTGACAAAAATAAATAAATCAAAATAAAACCTTTTTTTTTCACTCGAATTTGAAGGAAAGCAAAATAATCTCCATATGTAACCATAAAGATCCCTTTCCTGCATCCTATGGCAGGTAGTTTTCATCTTATAGCAGTTCATTTTAGTGAGCAACGTAACAAACAACACATCTTCTTTTCTCTAGTTGGCAAACCCGAATCCTGGTAATGTTGTTCATAGGTTTTAATTCAGGTTGTAAATCATTTTGTTTTTGACTTTCTTTGCAATTGGACCCAGAATTTTTCAATGCTAAACAAAGACAGTTATTCCCAGTGGGTTTGCAGTTGTTTAGGCAATGCATTGAGCGATTATTAAGCAAAACTGGCCCTCCATTGGCGTTGCCATGTCAGAAGCCAGGTGGGAAGGTTTTCAGATGGCACTCACTGGACCCCAGGACATTGCAATGGTCATAAACACGGTGGTTTGCCAAGTGCTGAATTTTTGGCCACATGCCCATGGGTGTGTAGGTTCGAGTGGTGGAAGGCGAAAAGCTGCACAGCTGTAAGGGTAACTTGGAATGGTGTTAATGAGTGGTTGTAAATCAAGGACTACCTATAGCAGTTTATCTGCAATCTTAGAAACATTTTAAGATGTGTGGACTTTCAACCCCAGAACTCCCCAGCAGCATGATTTAGGGCAGGACATGAAAAATGGTTTGGGAACTAACCAAAGAAAGAAGCACGCTGCGATTTAAGGAGAAACTATCCTACAGTGAGGACAATTAACCAGTGGAGATAGCTTGCAGCCCAGAAAAGCTCTCTGTCATTGGAGGTTTTTTAAGAAAGAGACTGGATAGTCACCGTTGTCTGAGATGGTATAGGTTTTCTCTTGCTTGAGAGGGAGCTGGACTGAGACCTGCAGCCGGGGTGGGATTCTCAGTTCGCACCTATTCGCTTAGAACACGTTGTTTAACGATTCTAAGCAGTTCGGAGAACCGGTTGTTAGAAGAAATTATGGCCTAATCCTGTAAGGAAGGCAGGAAGGAACTTCTGGTGTTGCTTTAACAGAACTGCCTCTCCGTTATTCCCTTATTGGCATCTTGGCAGGACTAGCTCCTGTCTCAGGACATCTCTGGAGTTTTTTTTTTTCCCTCCTTTGCTGGTACTCTTGCTTGTGTGGGTGACCATTCAAAGTTACAATGGTCTGAAAAAAGTGACTTATGACATTTCTTCTCACACTAGGACTGTTGCAGCCATACCCACAGTCTTGAGAGGCTTGGGCAAGGCCATGCTCGATGTGAGTGATATCTGAATTGGTCCACCCAGCCAATAACATGCCCAAACAAGCTACATCAGCCCAGCCATATGACGCATCAAGCCACGCCGCACAACAATGCATGCACAAGAACTGGTTGTTTAAACAAAATTAAATCCACTCCTGCCTCAAGGTTCCCTTCACTTCTGATTTATTGCTATTCCTATCTCCTGTTCCTGTTTCGCACATTTCTATTTTTTAAATTTCCTTTCCCCTTAAAATTTTTTTTTTCCCTTTTTTTTACCAAAATCCCTTTCCCCTTTTATTTTTAAAAGGTTTTTTTTGGTTTTTTTTTCCAATACTGCTGTGGTACATAAACTACTGGTACTTGGCCTTTTTTTCCTGCAGGTCAGCTGTGGCATTTATTCCCAATAAAGGCAAGTTTGGATGTCAGTATGCCCATGCCTAAAGATGTCTGTCTGCTCTGTTTTTCATCAGGAATTTGTTACTAAATCTGCCTGTCTTGTCCTGTAACTCTTTCTCTTTCACATAAATTATTGTCAGGATTATTAAGAATGGCTTTTTTTTTTAGCAAATTCTTTCTACGGATTCTTGGATGTTGGCAGATCCACTGGCCTTTCAAATATTTTCATTTCCGCCTTGTTGTAAAAGGTTGCTTCACCCTTTGGTTCTAAAAATAAGAAAATGGTTAGGATCAACTGTGCTCTGTTCCATGGGGAGAAGAGCAGGGCAGCTTATCTTGCTGGATGTTAGACGGAAGGTGATCAATGAGATTTTTGAAGATTAGAGCGGGACATTCTGGGGAGGGGGCTTTAGATAGATAGATAAGATAGATAGCTAGGAATAGATAGATACGATAGATTAGATAGATAGATAGATAGATAGATAGATAGATAATGATAGAAATTCTTTATTGCTAAGTTGTGATTGGACCCACAAGGAATGTTGTCTTGGTTGTAAATATCTCAGTGTCCATAAAAGAAAAGATACTCATCAAGAATCAGCAGGTACAAGACTTAATAATACTCATAAGGTAGCAAAAGCATCAAATCATTCTAGAAACGTCAATATAAATCGTAAGGATCAAGCAACAAAGTTATAGTCATACAGTCACAGTGGGAGGATGGGTGATTAAGGAGTGAATGAGAAAGATTAAAATGGTAATAGTAGTGGCAGATTTTGGTAAATAATTGAACAGTGTTGAGGCGAATTATTTGTTTTAGGCAGAGTTATAGTGTTCGGGGAAAACTGTTGTGTGTCTAGTTTGTTCTGGTGTGCGTGCTCTAAAGCATTGTTTTGAGGAAGGAGTTGAAACAGTTTATGTCCAGGATGTGAGGGGTCTGTAAATATTTTCACAGCCCTCTTTTTGACTCTTGCAGTATACAGGTACTTGATGGAAGGCAGGTTGGTAGTAATTGTTTTTTCTGCAGTCCTAATTATCCTCTGAAGTCTGTAGCAAGTACCAAGCATGGGCATCAACTTCAAGGTCTTTCTAAAAATTAGTCATTTTATTCTACTTACTTTTTTCAAATGCAGCGAACAAAAATGATGCTTTTAAAAAAATGACCATACATCTTTTGGACATTTAACATCCAAATCTACCTTTTATTGGGATAAAGTGCCTGAGCCTCTCGGAAGCTGTAGCCAAAGCATAAATCTGCTGACAGAAGAGCAAGAAGTTCCAAGCAACTTGATCTCTGACTGTTATCCGATAGATGTTGTAATGTTGGCTGCTTTGAAAAAAAAAGTTTTATGAAATCATGAACCATTTAGAAGGTTGCCCTGGAGACCCCAGGCTTGATATTGCTACTTTGGTGATTGGGAGTATAACTTGCCTTTCGCTTCCTTTGTAGCATTTCTTCAGTTCATCAACCTTGTTGGTTAACCAGCATTCCTAAGAGTCTCTCAAATCTACCTGAACTCTGTTGTTGCGGACTATAATAACAGAACCAGGAAAGCCTGGCAGAGATTCCCCTTCTCCCTCTTATGCTAAAGAGAATCAGAGTGAGATAATCTTGAGCTTTTCCTCACCTTCTCCTCTCTTTCAGACTTGAGTTTGCAAAATAATCATTAAATTCCTTCTTCAAGGTCATCTCCATACTCCCATACACAAAGAAGAGATAAATTTTAAAAACAAAGTTCCAGGCTAAGGAATAGCTTATTCCAATTAAAGGTCCCTTTAGATATTGGAATTTCAATTCCCAGAATCAATGAGCATAGCTGTTGGCTCTCCTGTTTGGGAATTCTGATAGCCTGAACATACTTAAGAGGTACTGCACCAAAATCTGGAACAACTTCTGAGATTGAAACAACACAGTCAATAGTTTTCCAGAGTGCAATTACTACTCAGTAGATGTATGATCAAGTATAAAATATAGTATTTGTTGTATATTTCCTGAGAATATCTTGTGATTTCTAAAAGGTGGTAGAAAAGCTATTTGCTTGGGGGTAAAACATCATTGCAGAGGCATATTTTAAGAGCTGCCGCTTTCTAAAAAATCATGTTTTCTTTCTTGCAAACTCTTCTTTACTTCTCTGCATCAGTTTTCTCCTTGAGGGCAAGGAGCTGGCCCTCAAGGAGAAAAGTAAGGAACTGGGAGTGGGCGCCTTTGATCTTTATCCAAAGTGCCTACTCCCAGTTGTCATTCTTTTGAAGCTGTGCCTCTTCTACCTTTCTGAATCTGCTCAGAGACCCAAACAATCAATTTCATAAATTTCATAATACAATGGACATCTACCTGGCTTTATTTGCCTGGCATGGTTAAGTAAGGTATACTTCTGGAGCAGAATTCCCCAAAGCAAATTGGCAATATTGCAGTTCTATAAGATACTAGATGTTATGTATACATAGTAGATAGATGTAGATGCCAGAAAGAACCATCATGAAAGAAAACCCTTGGGTAAAATGAGTACTTCAAACATGCATTGTGTGTTCCATGAGTGAGACAGTTATTGCAATGATGGGATGCCTGTGCTCCATAAATTTGCTTCAAAAAGGAGAAGGATGCAAAATTGCTAGGATAAGATTTATTAGGTAAATTTATTAGGACAAGATTTATTAGGTATCCCCCCTGGATTTATAGCTCTTAATTCCACTACTTGAAAATGGGAGCCTCTCTATCCTGTATTTTCTTTGTTTTTGGGGGGTGCATTTATATTGGTGTTGAGTCCTGGTGACTATTTGGACAAGTCCTCACAGTTTTCATAGCAAGATTTTGAAGTTGGCCACTATCTCCTTGCTCGGGCTGAGAGGCCCAAGGACATTGGGCCAAGGACATTGAGTTGGCTTTGTGCCTCAGGCAAGGCTAGAACTCACAGTTTCCCGGTTTCCAACCTGCTGCCTTAGCCACTTCATCAAATTGCATCTCACTTTCGTTATCTATGGAAGTGCTGATATGCTTAGTAATGGCTGCTTCATATATATTTTGTATATGGTCTGGCTGCACTATTGAACCAGCATTTAGGGCATGTTAGTTTTCAAGTCTGATGGAGCAAAGCTGCCTGTGACCTTGCTTGGGAAATGTGTCCAACCAACCCCAGGGAGAAATGTTTTCTAAGCCTCCATCATCAAGCTATGATGAGGTTCACCTGGTGGCAGACAACTTGGACATTTGCCGTGCTGGTTAAACTGAAAACCTGTGTCCAGGACCAGACATATGTCACCCAACATATGAAGCCAGCCATTGATCATAAGCACAGTGGTTGGAATAATGTGATATTCTAAGCTGTACACTTTTCCTCAACTCTCATTATGGCTTAGAAAGACAGGACAGTTGTAGAAGAGACAGTTGTCATTTTATTGCATTTATATACAGTATACATTGTTCCCCATGTATACATTGCCCCCTCATTGGGTAACTCAAGGTGGCTTCTATGGGAGTGTCCTAATTTCACCCATATAACAGCAGACCTCCAAGGGAAGGTCTGAGCTGAGATTGATGGCTCAGCTTCAATTCACTCCATGGTTCAGTGACGACTTGAACGGAGTCTCCCGCACTTCAGCCATACGTTACACTAGCTTTTGTTCTGATTTCTGTTACCAGAATCCTTTTCCAGGGATATTGGAATTCTGGATATTGAGCCTTAGGTCTCCTCCTGGCAAAGCAAATATTTTCCCACGTGGACAGTCTGTCTGAGAAGGGTTTGTCTGTTGCCAGAAAAGTCAAGAAACTGCAGTTGTGAGATCAATGGCCCCCTTTTTCCATGCATGGAATCACGAGAATGAAATAAAAGATTCTAAGTATGCAGCCGCTTCCTACAGATCCAGGGCTCAGTAGCCCATCATCTGTCTTCTACCTGGTACTAGATTGGATGTTGAAGAAAACAAGACACCAAATGAATTTTTCAGTCTTTCCAAATCCGAATAGAGTCAGCATCAGAACTCTCATCAGTCTGTACATAACAAAGCAGTTGGTTTCTTTTTCCTTTATGTTTTCTGTGTTCTTGGACATGCACCCCTGCTCCCTCCCAAGGCTCTTTGCCATTAATCCTTGGCATGAAATGGTAAACTCTTCAGTGCCATTAAATAGATATTTCAGTCCTCTGCTCTCTGAGCTACAGACTCCAATTAATAATTGAATAAGGATCAGCTTTCAAAGCACTGCATTCCATATAACCAGCTTGGGTTTGTGTTCTTTTCTTTTTCCTGACATTGTAGAAATAATTTAGCTGCACAGTGGTGCAGCTTCTGCATATTCTCAAATCTCTTAAAGTTTTTTTTTTTTTTTNNTTTTTTTTTTTTTTTGCAAAAGTGCATTCAGATTTTAAAACAAAACAAACAGAAACTTTTATTGATTCTGGGTCTCCTATCTCAGCATAGCCCAAGCTCAACCTGGCTTTGCCTTCAGGCCTGAACAAGTACTGTCACATCCTGAAATTAAGCAAGTTTAATGCTTGATCCTGCTCACGTCATCAGGGGTGTGAATTCTACCAGTTTGCACCTATTTGCTAGAACCGGTTGTTAACATTCTAAGCAATTCGGAGAACC
>BHFT01028497.1:0-13673 GCA_004320025.1 Laticauda laticaudata
GAGAAAGGCAAAGTAGGAAAGTTTTGGAAATCCCAGAATAAAATCTAATCTTTAAAAAATATTCTCAACTCATGGGTCTTAAGAAATAAAGGGTTAATCTATTTATAAAACCTACTTAGTTTGGTTTCCCTTTCTTTCTGTAAAGTCTTAGGATGAGGATTTTACAAGTGCAAACACATAATAGGCATTTTCCTTCACAGACTGTTTATAATTCCCCTGTGGCCTTACAGATTATGGGAAGTTTACAAAGAAAACAACAATGGTAAGTTAAAAAACTATAGATAAAGGTCAACTAGTCAAGCAGAAATGTTGAAGTTCTTTCTTTTTTAAAAAATTCCTGTTTTCCTTTCCTTTTGTTCCTTGTTTTGTCGCATTTCTTACTCACAAATGGGTCATTAGTCTGTACAAATATTCAATTCAAAGACTTTGATTTGGGAACTTCCGATTTGCAAGGTTATGTACGCAAGCGAGGGGTTGGGGAGTTGCACCCCCCCTCAGCTGGCTTAACTGCCTTTTCTGAAAGCGGTAAAGGCGGTGGTCAGAAAAGGCCTCCAACAAAGAAGATCTTCATCAGAAACAAATGATGCACGGAGGAAAGCTGAGGAGTGAAAAGTTTTGGCTAACTGAAGGAGAAACAACATCCAATATATCCCTGGTAATTTAAATTTTGAAAAAGATATATCGTTCAACGAAAGAGATCTAGAAGCAGCGAATGAAGTGAAAAGGAAAGTTTGTTTTTTCTCTACTCTCCTTCTTACGGTGACAGCAGATGAATGGAAATTAGTAAAAATAGCTTTGGCACCAGCAAGGTAAATCAAACTGGAAAATTTAAAGCCAAGGGACAATAAAGATTTTTGACATTGGAAAAAAACAAATCCATGCTGTAAGTGGGGAAGGGAGAGGATAAGAATAAGATTAGATTTGGCTGGAGGAGAACTGCTTGGAATTTAAAAGACTAGAACAAAGTCAATTAACAAGACTACTAAAAGACACATTTATAATTGGAACTTTGTAACTGAATTACAACCCCAGGAAGAGAAAGTGAAAAAAAGAAGAAATGTGTTAAAATGGAAATAAAACTGTGTGTATTTGGACTGTTTGGTGACTTTGGGACTTTTGGAAATTCTTATTTGAATGATTAAAATGCATTTGGGTTGTTTTTTAAAAAAAATATTACAAATGGCATTATGTGTGAAATGACTGGAAAAGGGAATTTGTATAAAATATAAAGAAGAGGAAACAAAGAAGTGGAAGGGCTCTTTTGGCTCCGTTTTCATTTTTTTAGAAACTGCGATGTTCTTAACGTATGTAGAAACTACAAGAATCAAGAAGAATTGGGAATGAAGAAGAAGCCCATGCTTTAATTGACACAGCAACTTTATCTGGGAAGAAAGGGAAAGAGCTGGGAAGAGAATTGGAAGAATTTAAGATTTAAAAAACAACTAAAGGGAAAAAATTAAGGTGAAAAGTGGACACAAATGTCAGAAAGCAACAGAAAAGAAGGATACAGAAGATGGGTAGAAGATTAAGAGACAAGGGGTAAAAAGGGTAGAGTGGAGAAGCAAAGAGGAAAGGAAAGGGAAGAGAAGGCTTTTAAGGTTTGAAACAAGAATGTAAACAAAACAGATTATTTAGTTAGATATATGGTTAAAATATAGATGTAAAAAAGAGATTCCTCGCAATAAAGTACATATAGATCTGTATTGTATTTTTGATTAGAAATAATGTTAAAAAATTTGAACAACCATATGTTTCTAAAATATGTGAATCAAATATTGAACGGTAAATTTAATTGGAAATTTTTTTGAAACAAAATAATGAAATGAAATATGAAGGAACTGAAATTAAGAAGGAAGGGGAACATTTTAATTACAGTTAATGTTTTAAAATGATAAGTGAAATGGGGGGGAGAAAACTACGTACAGATTTATAAGTGTTCCGATGAGAAGCATGATACCTCATTTGAAAAGGAATATATAAGAATGTTTAAGATTTTGAATGATAGTAAAGTAACAGAAAAGAGGAATACAGAAGAGGGAAATGAAGATGAAGATTTGAAATAAGGCACGTTGTAAAGAAACAGGACTTATTTAGAGATAATGGATAAAAATATAATATGAAAAAGAGATGGTGGCAAAATACATGAAGACTATTGTTGTATTTGTATTAGAAATAATATTAGACAATTTGGAAGCAACCATATGATTTATAAAATGAGATAAAATATCTCAATGTAATTTAGTGAAATCTTTTTTCTCCCTTTGAACAAAATAAAATGAAATGAAATATGACGAATTGCGAATTAAGAGGTAATGGGAACCTTTTAATTACATAATGTCCTTAAGAATATATAGTGAATGTGGGGGAAGACATTCTACGTAAAATTTAAAGCTGTTTCCCAATAGAAGCATGATACTTACTGTTGAAAAGGAAGGTATAAATGTTTTAAGATTTTAAATGAATATTAATTTTAACGAATAGAGTTCAATGGTATTGGCATGTTGTTGAATTATATTATATATTTTACTGAGTTATTGTTCTTTTTTTAAAATATAGTGTTTTAGACTTTAGAATGTACTAAGCAGAATCCAAATGAAAGTTATGTATTATTTTAAGTGTTAAGATTTAGGGAAAGATATAAAGGATCAACTCCAGATCAGTGATTACAGGAGAAATTTTGTGTTAATGAGAAAAACATTAAATAGACAGCTGAAACAGGACAGACAAAAGGATATAACTAAATTGATTTAAATTGAGATGAAATAAATAAAATAGAATAACGAGAGTAAAAAGAGGGGAGAAGCTATATGGAAAAATGTTGAAGGTAATAAGATAGGAATACGAAAGTGAGCATTGAACTTGAATTTATGTCTGTATGAAGAGATGTAACCCAGGATCAAGCTGCTTTCAAAAAGAGATGTTTTAATGTTTTTATGTTATGTGTTTTGTTTGTATGTTTGTCTTTAAAAATCAATAATTCTTTTTGGAAAAAAAATACTTTGATTTGACGCAAGGGAGTGGAATTGCTAAATGGAATCATTTTTTCCAAACTAATCAGAAAGCCCATTTGAATCATCAAAAAAATGTTGCCAGATCACATCAGATTGTTTTGATGTTTCTGTGCATGCAAAAAATGGCTTTTTAAAAAAACAAATACAGAAATTGGAATGAAATCAAATAAATTTGAAATTTTGATATATTAGTTCAAATTGAATGAGATATTCTGATTTGAATACCTATGAATTGACTGATTTGCCCAATCTTAGTAAGTACAGCCCAAGGAATAGTCATATTTCAAATAAAATACACCCAGCAACTGGGCAGCAAACCGGTTGCTGGGATTTTTGAATCCCATCCCTGCTTTGGGGCCTTTTAGATTTGAAGCAACAAGGTGTTTTAGAGAGTGTGAGGGTATGAAAGTAGCACCTGTTTCCATGCCTTAAACATGTATTCATTCAGAATGACTTCATGCTTTAGGTACAGCAGCTGCATAATCCTGAAAGAAATTAGAACTGCTTTTAAAGAGCTGTGCATAGATGTTACACGCAGGCCTAAACATCCACTTAGCTTTGAATCTGAAATATTGCACTGTCCTATTTATCAGTTAATTAAGTGTCATTCAGACAGGTGCTTAAAGACCTAATGGCTGCCATCCTGGTCTATCTCTAACATTTATCCATGGCTCTTCCAAGGACATTCCAAGTGTCATCTTAATTTTGATCCCTATCCATTGTACTTCACTTCCTAAAAACCTTAGCAGGCACAGCACATGACCTATTTGTAATACACAGCAAATATATGAGTTATCTTTGTATGCTACTTTCTGTTATTACAAATCACAAAAAATGCACAATTAATTGTTGCAGATTTTAGTAATATATAGAGTCAGGATATGCCATATGGGGTATTTGGTCTTGACAGCAGAAATTCAGCAGATTTAGTGTATACCATTCCTAAGGCTAAATATCACACAACATGCTGTGGGATTGCAGTCGACACCTCTGATATAACTCTTAAAAGTGCATTCAATTACTGGAGACCTCTGGGGAAAAGATTGGAAAAAAAATCAGAGACTCATATTATGGATGTCAGTTTGATGCCAAGACATAATGGGAGTTTGCCTTAAACTCTAAAATAGCTTCTTGTGACATTCATTGTCATCTTTAATATACATTTTGAACTGTTAATATTGAGTTCTGTGGGAGAGCAGATGGAATGTCAGAACAGGATTAACAGACTTTCCTCTTGAATTGGATTTTAATTGTAGATATCTGAAAGCTTTAGCCCAACCATTGTACTTTTATTTTTTTGTGTGTGAGAGATAGGGGATCAAAGATATACGACTACAATATATATAATTCCATATGAGCTGCACCGCTGACATTTTTGAGACACTACACCATTCAATCTACTATTGTTCCTTCATCTATAAATATTACAGAACCATTTGGTAGAATCTCTATTGGAAATCTGAGAGAACAGCACAGATTTTTTTAATACATTTGATACTCTCCAAGAAGGCCTATTTATTTTATTTATTCATTTTGTAAGAAGGCAAAATTTTACCATACATTTTGGTATTCAATGACCTTTGGAAGTTTAGTGTTTTGATCAACACCATGCATATTCTAACAGGAATTGGGGATGTGTAAGCCAGGTCTCTAACTTCCACAATCTAATTCAATAACGGTTGTAAACCATGAAGAAAAGTAAGACAATATCAGACACATTTCAAAAGGAATTACATGACATTTAGCAGCCAGATATCAAATATTAGCCAATGTAAACAGCGAATAAGTGAGCATGCTTTTATTTATTGGAAGTGCCTATGAAGAAGGGCATTAATGATTCACAAACATTTTGTTATTCTGCTCCATCTTTAAATTCAGTTACTGTATCAATCATTCAAAGCAAAGGAAGTAAATACACTTTCAACTTTTCTAGAGGCAAGTGACACCTCTGTCCAGTTGCTTTAAAGAAAACATATTTGGATCTTACCAGATAGTAACATTTGGGGAATATTTTAATGAGTCCCACAGTTACACAACTATGGCTTGGAAAATAATAATTCTCCAATTCTCACTTTTCCTCCATTCTAGGTTAGTTTCTAATTGATGATGTGAAAATACAGATTTTGTTTGGGTGTGTGTGTGTGTGTGATATTGAAGGTAGATGGCATCAGTGGTGGGATTCAAAAATTCTTACTATTGGTTCTGTGGGTGTGGCTTGATGGGAGTGGCAGGGGAAGGTTATTGCAAAATCCCCATTCCCTCCCCACCCCACTAACCTACTTTCCAGCTCCATTCTCTTGTACAGGGCAACAAAAGAAGTCCCAGCCAATCAGCTGGGAGGCAGAGAATAGATGGGGGTGGGGCCAGTCAGAGGTGGTATCTGCCGGTTCTCCAAACTACTCAACATTTCTGCTACCGGTGCTCTAGAACTGGTCAGAACCTGCTGAATATCACTTCTGGATGGCATATGCTACAATGTAAGAAATGGTTCTTCCTCGTTGTTAGATAGAAAACCCAGCTTTGTTTTTCTCTTTTTCCTTCTCTTGCCAAAGTGTGAAAATACCCTATGCAAATTTGTGGAGCAGATCAAAATGTTTCTGGTTTCTCTTGCAAAACAAGGAAAATGTACACTGTGTTCACCTTGAATTTTCTTTCAGAGGCCTTCTGTTCATACGGGGGAGGGAGGAATCTCTGCATCCTTCACCTGAGGCATTTCACAGATCTTAATGAGGTTTCCTGCTTTTCCTGTACAACCCAAACATGTTGCACCCAAAGGAAACACAACCAATCAAAATAAAACAATTCCAAATCAGAACAGACTTTCTTGCTCAGAGCTCCATTTGGCATAACTGGAGTTATTATGGAACTAGAAGATGGCCTCAAAAATACATAATGATAGGCTGAACATTCTTGAAGGTCAACGTTGCAGCATAATCATTTGTTTCATATACAACATTGGTATCTTACTTTCCCCTTATGGATACCAAGTTAATATGTTCTGTTGACCTCACAGCAGCACTGATTCAGAAATTAAACGGGGCAGTCCTAGTTCAGCAAATGTTTTTGATAGTTGGATGCTCTTGTTTTTAAATCCAGCATTCTAATAACCCCTCTAATGTTGGCTGGACCCTACGTTTCTGTGCAAAATTGGGACAAAATATTTTTCTTACTTTGATTATGTTGAAAATATATTGTGTCTGTCCTCAGGGAAAAAAGTATTTCAGAGCAGATAATTATTTATGCATTTCATATTTTTGTCTCTTTCAGTGTTTCAACATGCTGGGAGTTTAGCTGGTTTACCCACAAGAACAGATAGGAGCTTGCTGAAATGCAAATACAGTTGTCTAGAAGAAGCCACAGAGACATCATATCACGTGCCTTTCATATTTCTGCTGCTGGTATCCATGAATGGAAACCAAAGTGTTATTATTCTCGAAAGTTAGCACCCACCCCATCTCCTAGAAGAATGAAATATTTTCAGAAATATTAAAAAGGCAGAAGATTATATTTACCTGGATGAGAAATGGAGAAACATGCTCTTGGAAAGCAGGCCCCACCTTCCTTAATAGCCCACAGCAAGTGTCAGCACTTAAGATATAAAGAGATAGATAGCTCTATTCATAAGCAAATATCCTCACCCAAGATCCAGCAAAGGTAGGATTAGCCCTCAGCCACTATAGGAATTGCTCAAAGTGCCTTCATTGCATCATCTCAGTTCCACTACCCCCAGCAGTTCAAACTTCAGCCAAACTTAACTAAGACAAACTCCTAGGATTTGTACTTGGCCCCATGGGAATCTGACAACAACCAATAGAATACATGTTCTTGCACAGGAACAGGAAGTGCAAAGCCCAAAGGAAGATATAAATACCCTCCACTCTCAACTCCATGTGGTCAGCTTCACCAAAAATACACACATGTGGTTCTGTTCATCAATAAATGGACCCTCTTTCCAATCAGCCTCCAGCCTCTATTTTGTCTCCAGTGCCTTTCTCCTGGCTTGGAACTGAACCAGATGGAGGTTTCATCCAACATTATACAATCTACCAAATTGATAATCCACAGTTTGGTGGCTTTCACACATTCCCCCATTTAAGTCCACTATTATTTCAGTACATGCCTGCTAAGTCATTCCTACTGTGTGATGCAAATGATGTATTGCATAAAAGTGAAGGAATGGTGTTCACAATGTTCTCAGCAACAACATCCATAGAA
Source organism: Laticauda laticaudata (assembly GCA_004320025.1). NCBI lineage: Eukaryota > Metazoa > Chordata > Lepidosauria > Squamata > Elapidae > Laticauda > Laticauda laticaudata. The sequence goes on from BHFT01028497.1 coordinate 7,227, forward strand.
GTGATCCAACTAGTGACTTTAATGAAAGTAATGTTGCAGCTTTATGACACTATACTCATCTCAATTTTATATTCTTTGGAACATCTTACAAATCCACAAAAGAAACAAAAGCTTCTGGTGCAGAGCAGTTAAGAGAAAACTTGAGGGATTTTATTTTAAATATGCAGTATCTCTATCAGCATTAACTCTATTGCTATCGCTATCTTTCTCTCTATCTCATCTTTCATATAGCAGTTTTGTGAATTCTACCAAAAGTGATGAGTGCTGGCTCCTAAGGTTACAAGTCACTAACAAGATAGTGAAAATGAAGTCCTTGTTGCTCTCTGAGCTTGATTGTTTGCTTTGAGACATTTCATTACCCAGGTAACATCTTCAGTGCACTGATACCAATGCACTGATGATATTAACTAGATGGGTAATAAAAGATTTGCATGCAAGCAACCAAGCACAGAGAACATCACAAACTCAACGGTTGAACCCTGAGTGACATATGTTCTCTTCTTTTGAAATAGTGAATGTGTTTCTTAACTACAATTCAGGTCAGCCACCACACTTAACAATCTGTGCATGGGAACTGTTTAACATTAAACAGACAAAATCAAGGATTTCTTTTTTGGACAATGATCTAGTTTAATTAAAAATTTAGCTACAGATTGCTATGCCTTTAAATGTTCCATGTGTAGGAGATGCATGATCTCATTTTATCTATCCCTCATTAAATATTTTGGCAGAACTATACATTAACTCAATCAGTAAGATTAATCTTACCAATCACATAGACTATAATGCCCTACTGTATAATGCTAATTAACTGTAATTGTGATGTAACATACTAAAACAACAGATTGTGTAACTCTATAAATAGGGGAAGTTATCTCTTTAGGGTTCTATGTCTTGGTAGCTAGGACTTGGCCTGTCAATAAATCAATTTGTGTTTTAATGGAACTCTGCTTGGTCTCCATTTGAAACTTATAACCAAAATGGAACGGAGGATCTTTGTATATACTCCCCTTGGTTGTAAAGCATTTCTTTCAAAGGATTTGCACATGATTTTGAGGAGTTGGATTACTATACTGAATAGCTCCCAATATATCCAATATATAGCCCAAAAAAATGTGGCATGAACAAGAACCAGCACATAACTTGATGACTCCAAAGCAACATAAAGCACATTTACTTCATGTCGGAAAATGATCCAATAAGGACTAGAGCCTGATCACGCTTTATTTGTTTTTTCTTCTTACCCATTATAGATAGATAGAATTCTTTATTGGCCAAGTATGATTGGACACACAAGGAATTTGTCTTGGTGCAAATACTCTCAGTATACATAAAAGAAAAGATACATTCATCAAGAGTCATAAGGTACAACACTTAGTGATAGTTATAGGATACAATAAGCAATCCAATCATACTAGGAAACAGTCAATAAAAATCATAAGAATACAAGTGACAAAGTTACAGTCATAAAGTCACAAGTGGGATGGGATGGATGATAAGGAGTGATGNACTCATGCAGTATTCAGGTCCTTGATTGAAGGCAGGTTGGAATTAATTGTTTTTTCCGCAGTCCTAATTACTCTCTGAAGTCTGTGTCTGTCCTGCTGGGTTGCAGAACCAAACCAGACAGTTACTGAGGTGCAGATGACAGACTCAATAATTCCTCTGTAGAACTGGATCAGCAGCTCCTTGGGCAGTTTGAGCTTTCTGAGGTGGCGCAGAAAGAACATTCTTTGTTGTGCTTTTTCGATGACGTTTTGATGTTAGGCGTCCATTTTAGGTCATGTGATATTGTAGAACCTAGCAATTTGAAGATCTCTACAGTTGATACTCTGTTATATTTTACAGTTGTCACAAAAAGGCCATCAGGCTACTCAGAATTGCTGCAAAGCATATAAATTGAGTTTAAAATGAGGGTATTGATATCAGTACATCTAACATCAGTACTGGAATATGGAATAACAGAATAATAGAGTAGGAAGGGAACATGGAGGTCTTCTAGTTCAACCCATCTGCTCCAGCAGGAAACCCTGTATCCTATCAGATGGCTGAAGAATGAAGAACAACTACTCAATCAAGAGAATACATACAGGTACAGGTAGCACTTGACTTATGGCCACAATTGAGCCCAACATTTCTATTGCTAAGTGAGACATTTGTTCAGTGAGCTTTGCCCCGTTTTACAACCTTTCTCACCACATTTGTTAAGTGAATCTTGGCAGTTAGGAACTGTTGAGGTAATTCCCCGTTAGGAGAATGAGCGCATACAGGGAGACGTATAGAGAGTAGTGTTGGAATAATACAACCAGACCTTTTGTTAGGGGCACACATACAATCTTACACGTAAACTGATTTAGAAGCACGTCTTCTGAAAGGTGGAGATTATGCTAGCTCATTCTAACTTAATGAAAATACTTTTCCAAAGAACTTACATTGAAAAAGAACTAGATATTTTCAGAGCTGCATCAAGTTTACATCAATTTCTTTCCTCATTGGATGAAAATTATGATGATATGTATCTTCACTGGAAGTCCTGCCCAGAATAAAACTAACATTTGATTGACATTTAACTGGAAGGTTGTTAGAAGAGCAAAAAAGACAGCTTGAAGGGACCAAACTGAGGAGAGGAACAACCACAGAAATAATATTATCTGTCAACTGCCCTATATGTTAGGAAATATTTTTCTTGTGGGGCTAGGGGACATATAGCTAATTTCTGTAAGAAAGGAAAACAACAGGAATACTCAATAAACACCAGAAGGCCAAGAGGGAATGTCAGTTTGGCAATGTCTAGCAATTCAACTGTAAAACAATTTAATTTGTAGTTTGTTGATAGTGGAAGCATCACAATGCATTACTAAATATAGAAAAAAGTTTGTAAAGTTGTCCACGAGATAACAAACATGGTTTCATGGCAAATGGATGGAAGATGAAAGCATTTCAGGTGAAGTACTGCATGATTGTTCTTCATACAACAAGCATTTAACTATGTGATATGTTACCTAAAACTGAAATTTAATTTGCTGTATTCGGTAAGGGCATTTAGTTAATCTGGTTAATGTTAGTACCTTTTAGGGGAGATAATTGTATAAAGAGGAAGAGGGTAAAAGTGTTACTGCCTACATCTAGAACAATGATTTAATATGTTATACAGTGATGATCAGCTGAAGGTGGCCGAGAACTCTAGGGGTGGGTTATAACAATGTTAAGCCACATGATGAATGTATACATTTACTACATAGATGTCGTAGGGCATATTTAATTTCAAAATGCTTCCAAAACAAACTGTCTCAATGTCAGAGGGAGTAAAATTGAAAACCTTGTTAGCAAGATTATTTTACACTGTAATGTTGATAGTCAAGAAAAGAGTAAAGTTACTCCTACACAAACAGAGCTAAATGGGTTTAAGACCCAAAGAACCATTTAGAGGTTGTGATTGCTGACATCAATTGCGTACCTAAGAAACCAAGTTAGAGATGCCTGTTTATATTTTGATATTATGTGATTCCATATACCAAATGATAAGTGTCGCATTATGAATAAACCACTAATATATTCTCGATTCCAACATTTCTATAACTGCTAAGGTTTTGGCTGATGAGAAAAATGGAAAGTAAAGAATTACTTTAGTAACTGATAATGAGGACTGAATTTGTTAACCAAAAGATTCCAAAAATAGTGTTAAAATCTTGGTGCTGGAGCATAAACGTTCTGCACCTTGTACAGACCACAACATAAACTCACTTTAATGGAACGAAGAGGTGCAAACATTACAACCATGACCTCGCACTTATGTTATCGGACTAGTTTTACCTAAACACTTGTGGGTGGTGAAGCCATAATGTGTAAGTAACCATGTTTTATAATCAATGTAGGTCAAATACAACAACTGGATGAATTGCCATTTCAACTTGTTGGCATGGCAGAAACCAAATTTTAAGGTTTACACACATTTGGAGTTCAGCATGAGTGCGATAGTTCCTACAAAGTAAGACTGAAAGGGAACATAGAGCTAAGAAGTTATTTTTGTGGTTAGAGGCCAACCACAGATCATTTAGAGTTTTGGACAAGGCACAGCTCATGTGTTATTGTAGTCTTGTGCAAAATTTCTTGAGATGTTTGGTGGGATAAACTGAACAGAATCCAACAATGATATTATTATTGACACCCAAATAGTTCCTAAGGATAAAATCAGTAACCCCAAATAGCCATTAAAGAGGAAGAGGAAAACAGAGGATAGTGAATAGAACAAGCACAAGGGAAGAAGTAGAAGAACAGAGCACGATGGCACAGGAAAGTCCACCAGTAAGTCCTTGTATTACCAAGACGTTCAATCCGCAGTACACAACACCTGATAGATTCACAGCTAGTCTTGTATGCCAAAGTGAATACATCCCAAGTAATCATAATGAATTAAAAGTCTTGTAGTCCTCTAAGGATCAGGCTGCTTGGCAGAAAGGCAATGGATAAGAGAATATAGAATCATTAAAAAAACTAGAGTACTACAATAATGTTAAAAATTACCACAGGAAACATGCCAAAGGATGTAAATGCGATATAGTAAACTGAAGAGGCAGGTGTAATGGGACTGATTACCCATAAAGCCAGTGTTAGTGCAACAAGATTCAATCAGGAAGCAAATGATATGATGAGGTGTTGCCCCTAGTCTGAAGGCTACTACATTAGGCGCAGACATTATTGTAGGGCAGCTAAGAGAGGAAATATATGTTAAATCTTTGGATGGTAGAAGAACAGTATATTAGCAATGCACCATTGCCAACACAGTATATACTTAAAGAACCTTAGGTCTCAAAAAAATGACAATACTGATAATAATGATTGCCTGTAATTGAAAAAGATCTTTATGGTTTTTTAAAGCAATCAGGATATGAGTGAACAATTGTATAGTTAAAGAATGAACTTAAAATAGGCTCTTGTAGCTGGCCATGGCTGATCCATGTTTGTTTAAAAGAGAAATAATGGTATGATTCATTCATTGCTATTATTTACTGATATGACTAATCAACAAAACTGAACAAGAGCTACTGAGAATAATTTCACTGCTGGACAATAAATTTAAGATAATAACAGTTAGGAGAAATCAAACATTATCTTGGTAAAAGTAGATTTAGAACTAGGGGAGGAACCAAGATCTTCAAGGCAGATAAAAATTAACAATTACTAAAAAGTTATAAAATGGAACTTTGTAAGCCGGCTAAAAACAACCAAATGAAGCCAGGAATTGAGCCTAGGGATGTTCATCCTGTTTTTGATAAGAAATTTATTCAGTCCCTTGATTGGTAGTTTATCTTATCTCAGGAATTGGTCAAGGCCAGATATGCATTACAGTGTTAATCAATTAGCGAGATTTAATGTGAGCCACTGAAAGGCACTGGCAAGCAGCCTAAAAAACGGCATATTGTTAAGATATCTGAAACAAACAATGCATTTATGCATTGGTATGTTGGAGGGCAAAAGATGAATTGAATGTTAAACTGCATTATGCTGATGCCAGTGTTTGCTACAGACATAAATACATGAAAATCTACTTCAGATACTGCTTTATTGCTGGGGAAAAGCATTTGATTGGATGGAGATCTATTAGACAGAAACTTCTAGTTTTGGTCAAACATGGAGGCTGAATTCTTCCTGTTTGTCTTTACTTATGTACAGATTTAGTTTTGTATAAGCAATTTATTAATTGATATGGGAATTAAGTGTCAACAGATCCTATTGTTGTTTGCGAAGACAAACCAATCAGCAAGTACAGATGGCTTCAATATTGCTGTTAAAACAAGAACGAAATAAACAATTTAAGATATCTTAAATGTGAGACATGTGCTGCAAAGTAAGATGATTAAGCTAGAATACTGTAGTCAGAAACAATATAGCAGATCATTTACAAAGGCCCAAGGCTCTGTAAGCATAAGGCATTGCTGTGAAGATTTATGGACTTAGAATGTAAGGTTGTATTACTTATCTTACCCAAAAGGGGAGAAATGTTTAGGAAATGAAACACACCTAACAGGTGATTTGGGGAGGTAATATATTGAACCAGGATAAACCATTTAATACTGTCTCTTTAAAGGGCAATGAAGAGCATGCAATTGGGGTGGTTTCTCAAACGCATAAGATGGGAGCCAGGAAACCTGGGTTTACGTTAGTCTGAGTCTCAGAAGAGAGAAGAGTGTATCTGTATATTCCTCTGTTGGAAAGTATGGCTACTTCTCCATTTTTCCTACATTGACTGATTTACTGGATTTAATGTAAGTCTGATACCTTTACTGTTTTTTGACACTGGACGTTTGTTACTGGAATATCCCTGGATTGAAAACCTGATGATTAACTGTGATTGACTTGGACTGCCTATTTGCGACTTTGCTTAAACCTTTCTGGAAGTAAAACCTTTCATAAAACATGTAACAGTGTATCTGGGGTACTGTTGTG